>SZWC01012406.1:0-12343 GCA_023375785.1 Penium margaritaceum | reverse complement strand
AGAGAGAGAGAGAGAGAGAGAGAGAGAGAGAGAGTCGCTAAATCACTAGTGAACACATTTTTACGGTCTCCTAATACAATCCCCAATGGACACCCTAGATACACTCAAAGGGTTTTGAAAGGGGAGGGGGGGAGGACATTGTCGAGGTGAAAATGATCGGGCAAATGTGAAGTGGGAGCCATCCAAATCACAAAAAAAAGACCAAATGACCTTTTTTATAGAAAAATGTAGTTCTATGGGCCTTGGAAAACGTTTATATAGAATAGGATAGTCAAAACTACCCATCATGAGTTTTAAAGACAAATGTACATGTTGAAAGGGCAATGAATTGTGAAAAAACAAGTAGTGTATATAATCCAACCAAAACCTAACAATATGGTTTTTACTTTGTCCGTCCAAAACAAATTGTATTATGTACACCAACAAACATATGATTGAACAAGTGTATACACACTAAATAGCTTCCAAGAAATAGCTATATAGCACATACTATGTACACAGCTTTCATAATGTATGAAAGTGGCACAATTAACCAAAAATCTTATCTTGTGAGTATGCATTAAGATCATTACACAAATAGCCCACCGCACGTTGAGACCCCAGTTTAAACTCCCACATTCAAGGGAAATTCAACCGATTGTCATTGCATTTGGTATTTGACTATTCTACCAATGAAGAAGACTACCTTGGACAGGTCGTCACCATATCTCCTACGTCTATTCATTGTAGAATTTCTATCTACAACGTAAAGCAAGAAAGAGCAAAAAACTACAGGTCGAGAGACTTTAGCGATAACTTTAGTGATGAAGGAACACAACGTGCCTATGAAAACAAGTCTGGAAGTGGCAAAAAAAACTCGCATGGCATGTTATTTAATAATTGGAGCAACCCGTATGACTATAGTGGCCAACTCGGTTGCGGATCTCATGGTAGTAAACCAATCAACCCTACCAACAGCCTTGACAACGACACTAGGAACAACAAGTGGCACCAAATGAGAGGCGTAGATCAATGAGGAGGAAGAAAACCCTATGTCCAGGCCCTGGGGGATTAACAGCCATCTACTCCAACAACTCAACATCACAATAGAGGCTCTTCATAATGCAAGCGCACGAGAAGCCGTGCTCTTCGACACCAATCCCCAACTCTCGAACAAACTCAAATTTTTCTCGACCCCACCTAAATCGTTCAATTTGGCCAATTCCAAAGGCCCAACGATTTTGGATGTGGTTGATGAGTTTCAAAGTGTACTTAGCCACTATTGGGTTCAACTACAAATGAAAATATATTGACCTTGTGGCCGCGCTTTTGCAAGGCACGATGCAAATTTAGTGGTCTGCCATAAATGTCATCTTATCATAACAAGTGACCAATATGGCCACATTCATGGCCAATGACGCTCGTCAAAAAATGCTGACCAGAGGCGTTTTACCTAAAGATAAAGTCAACCTTGAATCGCGAAATGCATTGACGCTAGCAACCAACTCAAATGAGATTTTTCAACAATAATCACACCAATATTCAAAATGAAACAAGACGTCCAATGCTTGGTACAAAACCAAAAACTTCATAAAAGTCCAACGTTGGAGGTTACACATGAAGATTCTGTGATATCATCATTGATGTGGACATCGCCTTCAACGTGCGTTGTTTCCACCAAAAAAACAGCCTTTAACACGACATCCAACAAGCAATGACCATTTTTTCCATCCACAACGACTTTCTCTAAATGATCGCACTAATAAAGAGGATAGAAAGCACTTTCTACAATGCTCAGGGTTATGAATGTCACCGTTCGCAACCTCCCAACCACAGTTATCGTGGGAACAAAAAACGCCATTTGGGAGACTCTTAGACTTAGATGGAAGTGGATGCCAACAATCAGTGAAATAAGTGTGCCAGCTACAAATGTGGGAAATCAAGCACATCTCTTGCACTGTGATAGTAAGCACTACACCAACAAGGGGGGAATCAACAAAACATTAAGTCAAGAAACGGTAAAAGGCAAGAGTGCATGGCACAATTTTTGTCAATGAGGGGCGATCTGCGCCAAAAGATCACCCTTCTAAAGAGCCTACAACACTACAAAGGGTTTTTGAAAACAAAACGTTTGACAAGTGGTACCACAACTACCAACCAACATTATTAATCAAAGTTGAACCCCGAGGAAGCAAGCATTGCAAGACAAAACCAACCCCATTAGAATGAGGAGATTCCAAGCATGTCGTAACCAACAACATGGTTTGCAAGCATGATTTACATAACACACCAGCGGTGTAAGAAGGAATAATGGTCAACAAAAGATTGAAAATACGGAAACTACGAGAACCATAACAAGAAGAAATGGGAGATATGCAAGACATAACGGTCCGTTAGCTTGTCCAATGAGTAGCCAAATATTTTTTCTCGATGACATTTCTAACCATGAAAAATCCATAAGATTGAACTAGCGACAAAATCGAAGTGGAAACATGTGACGCCAAAAAAAACTACCAATTCTGGGACGAAAGAGGAAATCACAAGCAACAATAGTGGTAGTAGTAGTGAAAGCTACCATAGCCAAGAAGAGATAACCTATATAGCAGATACCGCTCACCATTTCCAAACACTTCATACGCTTAAGACATCTCGTGTGGTATGTATATCTTGAGCTAATTGAATAAGAAAAGGTGGTAGTAACTGTTGCATCTGCCTCATTTGCCTTATCAAGCTCATCGGCATCACCAAAGTTCATGATGGTACCATAAGAGCTTGCACCACTCGTCCAAGAGATTGTGAATTTCTTCCATAATAAACTCCAAAAATCTCTACCACCTCAACCTGACATCAATCAGTGCATCAAGTTGAAACTGGGAAGCTGCTCCATGGTTCAATGAGCCCACTTAATGAACAACCATGAGCAAATCGATTTCAAAGTGAAACAAGACAAAATGCTCAATCAAGGGTTCATTTGTCTATCCACGTCACCATATGTTGCATTAGAACTATTCTGCAAAAAATGAGTGGTAGAATCTGGATGTGCATGGACTACGTGTTGAACCATGATACCATAAAGAATTCCTCTCACTTCCTTCGACCAATGAACTTTCCCATCAACTACGAGGAGCATAAATGTTCACCAACTTCCACATACATAGTAGTTAATTTCACAAGATTTTAATGCCTCAAAATTACATACACACGGCATTCTGAACTTCTTACATGCATTTTGAGTACAATGTCATGCCCTTTGGACTTATGAATGCCACGATAACATTCATGGCGACACTAAACAATAATGTTTTGCCCGTGCCTTGACGCATTTGATGTGGTGTACTCTAATGTGTACACCTAAACCCTAAAGAAGCATGATGGACATTTTCCAAACTTTCTCAATGTTTTTAAAAGGTTGAATTTTTAAACAAAACTTTTAAAGTCTGACTTTTGTCACCGATTCATCAATTTTAAGGCACATCATCAATGGAAGATGGATTAACATAGATTTAAAGAATTAGACGGTAGTCTTTGATACGCAAACCGTGACAAATTCTAATGCATTAAAGTTTTTCTCGGCTTCTGCAATAACTACCCTCGGGTACTACAAGACGATCCTCAAGTGTGAACGCTTCTCTAATATCTCACTCAAAATAAGGACGGGCAGCTTTCGGAGACAAAAAACAAGAAGCTTTCACCACTTTGTAAAATAATGTAACCTCTACGCTAGCCTCATGATAAACCCATCCAACAATGAATTATGTCATGGCTACAAATGCCTTGCATAAGGAAATCTGCACAATCCTCCGATAAAAGGAGAGCATCCAATCACATTCATGTTGAGAAAAGTGCAAGAACTGGAACTTAAACTACCCCACACATAAGAAAGAGATTCTCTTAATAGTACATGCATTCTAGACATGGCAATGTTATCTAAAAAATTCACCAATGCATTATGTGCACTAACCACTGTGCACTAACACATGGGAAGATGTTCCTAACCCATACTCCACGTCAAAGAGGATGAATGAAGTTTCTTTTATCCAATTTTGATTGTGATATTGAGACAAAACCAGGAAAAATAGCCTCTTGATACGTGCTCACGCGCTAATGAGACCTGATGGCTAAGGTAGAAATGTTATAACTACACTTACTTTTGTATATCAAGTAGTTGTGAGCACAAAGTTACCATTAATACATCAGAAACCCCAAGGCAAAAGTTTAAACGACACACCTTCTTGGAAACAAAGGTTCAAAAACGAGGTGGTCATCCCCCTAAATGAAAAACACGACCACATGCTACTCAAGTAGAGCCAAGAAACAAGTCATATCCGACATTTTTTAAGGGAGAAGACTCTGAAGAAAAATGTGTAATGCTCGTGGTACGGCAAGTTGCATTTTTACATGGCAGAATTTTGCAATTCTTCTAGAACTATCTTATTGCACAAAACCATTCAAACTTCACCAGCCACTCCTCATTCCAAGAGAATGCTAAACTAAATCTTCATTGACTTTGTCACAGAATTAACAGTCATAATCGATGCATATGACGCTATCTTTGTGGTGGTCAAGAGACTTTCTATAATGTATCATTATAACGACCACTTTCTCCATTGAAGGAAAGGCACGGATATTTTCTAAACAGAATTGTGTAGCTACATGGCATGACAAGGACCATCCCCAGCAATGGGAACCGTCTATTTACCACATCTTTTTGGTGCAAAACCGTGTCTCACTATGAAAATCCAATCAAACATTGAATCGTGTTCCATCCTCAAATCAACGACCACACTAAGTGGACTTATCAAATGCTTAAACAAATTCTTTATAAACCATTTGTACCTCGTGGAACGGAATGGACCCAAAACGTTTTGATCGCCAAAATCACATGTAACTTGGCGATCACTAGCGCAGCAGGTGAAACTTTGTTTTGAGTACTGTATGGCAAAAATCCTAGCACATGATCTGACCTAAAAAGTAAGGGCAATATCCACAAGGCTGCAATCTACCCTACTGATATTGAATTTTGATACTAAATATTTTTTGGGCACTTTTGTTCAACAAAAATGTTTCTTAGTCGAATAGGTTAGGTACCACCTAAATGATTCCCTTGGCAAGACAATAAAAAGTTATTGCTGGAAACCAGGTTTGGACTATTGTCTTTTCTAAAATAATTCTTTGTGTATGGCGAAACAACCCTTCTATGTGTGCAACATAAGTAAATTTCGACGAATTTTGTTCAAGTTCACGTTTTACCGAGAACACTGAAACAACACGCACGATCATAGATGAGTCAGCATTGACAAAAGAAGCAAAAGTGATTGACATGTCAAAAGTGACAAAGGACTTTAATGAAATATGTCTACAACAGCATGCATCACACGACCTCATCCTCTTCCTCCACCTCATCTGCCCCAAACAGTAACTGCCCGTCATAAGGAGCTGCCTCACGCTGGAACGCCGGGGTGCAAACACGAGGAAAGTTTGCCTTGGCCCAAGCCATTTTCACGATCTCCTCTCTTGCAATGTGCAACCATGCATCCATAAATCAAGCACTGGCCTCCTCCTTTAACAACGCCCATGCCAATGTTGAGGGGCAAGCCACGTGATGTCCATTATGTGCCCCACACTGAGTACAGTTCCTCCATTTTGTTTTTTAGTGGACGCATGATCCCGATATCACATGGCTGTGCCTTGGAGGTACAGCCGGGGGGGGGATGTAGCAAGTACGCATGTAAGGATAGTTGCTGCGAACCCAGTTATGGAAATTTGCGCATGCGTGTGGGTGCCACGCATCCAAGACGAGCAACATGACCGCGCCCCCCACCGCAATACCTAGCTGCTCACACATCCTATTGTAGTATGAAACCACGATGGTGCGAACCCACTCTCGAGTGGTTTCGACGTTGGCCCAATGGTTAGAGGTAAACGTCAGGTTAGCACCAGCATCAACGAGCTGACGGGGAGCGCTGCCACGTGGGAGGCAGCGCTTACTCTTTCCCCCAAAAATCAGGTGTAATGGCAACATCTCCCCTGTCATGCAACACGTGACAAGGGCAGTGATCTGCCGCTTGTTGTCCAGCCCTATGATGCTAACGTCTTTACTTCGGATAGGTGCATAAGTGTGGTCCGTGAAAGGCATCAGCTGCACTCCTGTATGGTCCGCGTTCAGTATGAAAGAAGGCTTGCTTCCATAGAGGCTCATCATGACCGCAGCACGCCGATGAAAAGTGAGCACATGTTCCTCCTGATCCGCGGGAATCTTCTGGGCTGCGGTGGTTGCACAACGTCAGGACCAGCCAAGATCCCTCTTTATAAACATTCTGACCCATGGACATCCGAAAGCACAGGATCCAAGCTACTCCAAGACGTCGGGGGCGTGGGCGGAGATGACCTCTCGGACCTACTTGCGGATGGTCTTGGAGTTCAACGCGTTCCCAGCGTCGCGAGCCTCGCAAACCTTCTTTTTTATTATTGCCACGATCTCTGGACACCCTGCAAGCCATGCCTTCTTGCCTCCATACCCATGTTTGCGTTTGCGGTTTTTTGAAATGGGTGCTGATGCTTGCATCACAAGAGCAGAGATGACAGTGTCGCGGTATTGGGGTTTGAGAACAAACGTCCCGGATTCAAACCATCCGGCGATCGTTGACGGCGCAAGATGGTCGTAGACATAGTGTCCATCTGGCCTCCGAAAGGTCTTGCAAAGATGTTGGAAAGCCGAGTAAGCGGATTTCTTCTCCTTGAGGGCCTTGTAGATTGTCTGGAAATGTCTGGATCCGAACCAATTGCAATACGAGCCCCTCTTTACGCCCATGGAAGCCCTGCTGCCAAAGTCTGTTAATGTTGTTGCGTATGACAACTGAAGCAACATGCACTTAGTGTTAGTGCTATCGTCTTCTTCTTGCTTGCTTTCGCTCTCATCGTTGCTGTAGGTTCCCCTGCTATTGTTGTTGCTAGAGACGCGTACGACATCACTGTCACTGTCACTGTCATGCGCGGCATCACTGCTTCTAAGGGACTCATTGATGTGGAGAGCACCTGTGCAAAGACGAGTGACGGGAGCACGGGGCTTCGGTGGAACAACGTCATCCACCTTTGCCTTTCCCTTCTCGGCGTACGTATGAGTGCATTGAATAGAATAGTCTGACAAGGGGGATGAGGATGCTAAGGTGGTTGCTTTCTGAGAGCTCCAAACGCCATCGTCCAATCGACGCTGGCTGTTGAGGACCGGCTTCTCGTACAGCACAAGTGGCATAATGGACAACACTAAGAGAGGCGACGCAACAGACTTGGCCTCCTCGTCGTACGTTGACATGAATTTGCATGCAGTCTACAGTCCATCGGTTGCATTAGACGATGCAATGACTTGCACCTTGCGGGGACGCCCAACAGGCCTCTTCGGTACGTGCGGACAGCTTGCGCAAGTCGACGCGCACGCTCCTCGCGTGAAACGTTTTGGAGGAATCGATTCATCGTGGAGTTGAGACAACGGGTAGGAGTGACAATTGGCAGACTACGTGATAAGAACTAGATTTGTGCATGGCCTTTGGACAGGACGTGGGATGCAGCCGTATCAGGAGAATGATGCACAAAGGTCATTCGGATGTTCAAATCTCGCTGAACCTTGCAATCTGACACGTGCATGTCCATAGCAAGGAATCCAGACCTCGCCACAGGAGCGTCTACAGACGTTTCGCGGCTCCACGACCTCCGGGGATCCGCACAACATCGTTCTCCAACCGGAGCTTGAGTAGAACGGGTTCGTCGTCGTTTTTCAAGAACACAGACTTCTGTTGAGTGAATGTTTAGGTACCACCCAAATAACTTTTCCATTAAAAACCATGTACAAAATTATGGAACACTTAATTGGATTTTTTCAAAATATTGAAATTCAAGATCAGTAGGGTACACTTATGGTCAATCACACGAAAAGTACACACTGATGAACTAGTGTACAAACTTGGAACATATGGGGAGCGTGTTTCCTGGAATTGAGTTACCATTAACAGGAATGCTTGCTAGAAGTTACGTGTAAATCCAAGACACACAAATACTTCAATGTATACTTCCTTGAAAGCTTCTTTGAACTTCCTTTGACTTCTCATATTTTTTCAAACTTGTTTCAAATACTAATCCTTTCGATTCATTCGCAACACATAGGTGATAGACAAACTTCTGTTGAATGTGTCATATTCTCTATGGATACACTATTTGTGTTATACTTGTTTGATTTTAATGAACCTATTTCTGTCATCCTTTCTTTAATGTACATTAATTTTCCTTTTATTCTAATTTGCAAAGTCTTCATATTATGGGTATTCTTATCCAAAACATACAGACTTTCTGCATGGACCATCCTAAACACCAAAAAAACCATACACTCACCTCCTAGTGTACAGGGAAAAATACCATCAAGGATATAACGAGGCGACTTCGCACTCGGAGTCGAATCTCACCGACTTCAATGGCGACGTTGCTTGCTTTTGACATCAGCATCACAAATGCCAAAAGCAAAAATTATGTGAACTGTGGTTATCATCGTCGACAGTTCTTACCATCAAACAAGATGCAAACCCCTTTGTTACATTGGAAGTTTGAGGTTTTATGTTTTTACTTGCTCCGACACCTGCAAGGCCCCACGGTAGCGGGGCCTTGAAAGTTCAGTTTTTCTTATCATTGAATCTGCTTGAAATCGATAGTTCAACCAGCTAGACGACACGATTTGAAATTTTGTGATTGTAAACTTGCAAAATCATTCTCGAGAACCTCCTAAAACTTCAAGCCAACCCCTTACATGCAACGCGAGGATGGGTTTCAAAACATTACAATACACAAGTTCCAACACTTTGCATTTCCAATATACACTCCCATATACACTCCCCAGATACACTCAATGTACTTTGGCGGGGGGTCCGTGACTAGGTGTTGGAATCCTCTTATAGAACAAGTGTGGACAGTGGTTATCAGGGAATACACAAGTTGTCTTTCTGAGTGCCTATGTGCGACACTCTCCGCTACACCATCCCATTACACTCTTCATATAGAGGAGGGGTATGGATAGCCCTCTCCCCCCCCCCCTTTCCAAGTCAAAAGTTTATTATGGTGGTGTATTGGAGAGATAATCTGAGGTGAATCGAATCCTTAAACTTGTGTATCAAGGGAGAATAGCATAGAAATCTACACAAATCTCAAATCGATAGAAATTTTGGATTCACTCCATGCTACTCTCGCCTCATACACTTGACGTGTTTCAAAGGGGGTGGGAGGGGAGGGGCGAGATGGAACATTGGAGTACACAAGTCCCCATACTATGCATATATAATGTACACAGCCAGATACATTCCCCAGATACACTAGAGGTTCTTTGGGGGGGGGTTGCTCGACTTGGTGTTGGGGTCCTGTTATGGAATGAGTATGGATGGTTGTTATCGAGAATACACAAGTTGTCTTTCTGAGTGTCTATCCGCGACACTCTCTACTACACCACCTCGATACACTCTTGATATGGAGGGGGGCAATGGATAGCCCTCTCCCCCCCCCACCCCCACCAAGCGAAAAGTGCGTTGGGGTAGTGTATCGGAGTGTGTATCTAAGGTGCATCGATTCCATAAACTTGTGTATGAGGAGAGGGTAACGTAGAAGTGAACACATATCTCGGATCGTTAGACATTTGCGATACACTCTACTTGACTCGCCTCATACACTCAACGTAATTGTGGGGGGGGTGGGAGCGGGGGCAAGACGGAACATTAAAGTACACAAGTTTACACACTTTGTGTTTCCATGATACACCCCCAGATACACTCCCCTGTTATACTCGATGCGTTCCGGGGGGGGGGACTACAAACTTAGTCACTGTTGAGAAAATGACGTGACGGGCCCCTTCCAACCTTCAAGCATAGTCCCAACAAAGGTGTTTCGAGTCAAGAATTACCTCATGGTATTGCAATGAGTTTGCAAAAAATGTGGACAACGACCAATGTAACCACCATATCTTTCATAGACCACTCTACGTTACATAACATATCTAAAGCAATGAAATTAAAAAAAAAGTTACATGTTTAAGAAACCACGGGAAACCAAAAGTGTTTCATTACCTTAACAGTGTGTTCACTAATTAAATGGTGTACTACGTAGTGTCTACACACTTGTGAACTCCTAGGAACCTAACATATTGCATGCATCATTTACACACATTACATAGTGTATTTAAATAGGACGATTAACCACAAATTGCAATCTAATACCAAGATTTCTCCACAATCTACAATGAAACATTGGAGATTCTCACAACAACAGAAGCATCAATGAAACCAACACACCATTTCCATCGTTATGAGAATGTTTTTGATGATGGTGACTTTTTCCTTCTCAGCTCGACGAACATCAAAGTTCGTGGAGTCGACTCTTCATATCTCAATCCCTGTTGGTTGAGATCATTTAAGATCAAAAGCATGGAAACTACTGCGGGACTCAAACTTTGTGACACTATGCAAGGATCAGATGTTCCATATCAGCAAACTTGAGCAACACCACAACCACGTAGAGAAGTTACTCGGCTAGGATTTCCCTCCCCCTCAAACTGTACATGAGGGTGAAAAAAATGAATATATAATCAAGGACATCCTTGGCCCTCGGAACGAGGCGATAAAATAGAATATCTTGTCAAGTGGCATAACTAAGATGTCGCACATAACTGTTTGGAACCCCACTACAACCTTGAAGACGATGATCACCTAGTCAATGCTTGTTTCAACCGTGACCGGTCCATATCTTTATGCACGCCACAACGTCACGGCTACAACGTGGGGGAGGGGGGGGAAGTTTTACGTGCCACACATACTTGAGTCCCCAATATTTCAAGTAGGTTTTCCCATGATTACACAAATAGCTCACCTCACCCTCGAATTTCATGACAATGGTCAAGGGCGATTCAGCCTATTGCCCTTGCCCTCTTGTAGATCTTCAACAGCTTTCTGATAAATCAAACAACTTCCTACAATATTGGGCAAAAGTAGCCCGAGCGTTTAGTTGACTTCATTACAAATTAAGAAATTTCTTGATTTACAAAGATTATTCTCGCTTTATTACTATTTATCCTCAAAGCCCAACAACTCCATGGCAGAGTTGCTCAAACCCGACCACTCACGATGCATCTTCACACGCATCAATCAACGGCTAACTCAATGACCCCAAGTAAAGCTCATTCATACCTCAATACTTGTATATATATATATATATATGTGTGTGTTTGATCATTTCAACACTTATAATCAAAGTACACTAAAAATCTTGTTCTACCTCGCAACTTCTACCTTTTACACATCTACGCTACGTTCACCATAAGAGCGTGGTTGCAAAGGACTTTGCCCATCGTGCAATTTGTAGCTCCAAGCACGTACATCGCACTAGATCCTTTCTATGCCAAATTTAAATTTGAAACATTGAACAATGGATTATGAGAGAAGTGTGCACTTGCAGTTTTGAGACCCCGCACAATGTACTTATTCCTTTGTTCAAATGACCAACCACAATTTTGAATTTGTCTAAAAAACCATACCCCCACCAAAATGTTTCTTTATACATTTACATTTTTTCCTACACCTTCCATGTACTAGTGTAATAACTAGAAATGAATAATGTGAGAACATACAATTCATTACATTTCTAGCATTCTACTTACGTTAAGCCTAACAGTTATAATATATATAATCATTTGATCAACCTTATTGTTTTCATGTAATTAATTTCATTACATATTCATGTCTTTTCATTTATTCCATGGAAAGTACTTCGTACCACTCTTTTGGTTGAGTGAATTTCCAAACTAATGAACCCGTCTCAACCCATGAAGGCAAGGTGGAATGTAATACACTGTTTATGTTCTTAACATGTATGTTATGCCAATATTGGGGCTTTTATACTTCCCCTACTTCTTTGACATTATAATTCTGTGATGTAAGGACAGTTAACAATGTGTCACATCATGCCCAAGTACATCTTGGTCAATGATATTTGTGAGTGTAAAAAACAATTGTTCCTTTTCTTCGTTTTCCTATTGAAAGAAGATGTTACCATGCATTCAATCATGGTTACTGTTGTTAAGGTATCAAAACATGGTATTTCATTTACCAAAATTATCATTTCTCTTTTCATCAAGAGATTAAGAAATCTGTATGGATATAGATGAGGGTATTGATACAGCTATACATATAGATATATATATATAAAGATATATAAATAGATATAGATATAGATATAGATATATACATAGACATAGATATAGATATAGATATAGATATAGATATAGATATAGATAAAGATATAGATATAGATATAGATATAGATATAGATATAGATATAGATA
>SZWC01012405.1:48631-82512 GCA_023375785.1 Penium margaritaceum | reverse complement strand
ATGCAGCTGCGTCGTCGCTTTCACACTGTGAAGATGGATGAGTCCGGATCCATGATTGACTACATCAACATGGTGAAGTCTCTCTCTGACCAGCTTGCTGCGATTGAGGACCCTGTCAAGGAGCGTGTGCTCATGCTAACCATCCTCTCTGGCCTTCCTAGCAGCTACACTCCTCTCATTGTTGCCCTGGACCAGCACAGCGACAAGCTCTCTCTCAATGATGTGGAGGAGAGCTTGCTGTTTGAGGAGGAGCGGCGCAAGGGAGAGGAGGGCGGAAGCGGACTGGACGTCGCTCTCTTCACCAACTTTGGTCATGGGGGTGGTGCTACATCAACCAGGACCAACGGCGGAGGAGGAAAGAAGAAGGGGAACTGCCACTACTGCAAGAAGCCGGGCCATTGGGCGCGCGAATGCCGCAAGAAGAAGGCGGATCTTGCGGCTGGAGTGGGAGCGGGAAAACAGTCGGACGCTTCCGCAAACGCCGCAGACTGGGAGAGTGGATTCGTGACAACCATCCGGGTCCTGCACGTCTCTGACAACACCGCCCTCTTCTGGATCATTGACTCGGGAGCCACGCGGCACATGACGTGTCGCCGGGAGTGGTTCGTCGTCTACACCGTCATCGAGCCTCGTCGGGTGTACATGGGGGACAACCATGTGCAAATGGCGGTTGCGGAGGGTGAGATTGTGTTTTGTGCTTCCGTTGAGGGTAAGCACGTGGAACGTCGTGTGAAGGGGGTGCTCCATGTTCCGGGGCTGGCAGCTAACCTCCTCTCTGTCTCATCTCTCATCTCCGAAGGCATGCAGGTTTGCTTTGAGAATGGTGGCTGCACCATCTCTGCCCGTGCAGCCTGTGTGCTTGCAAAAGCAAACAAGGAGGACGGTCTTTACCGCCTCTACGTGGCATCCAAGAAGGAAGCCGACTCAGCGTTGGCGGTGAGAGAGGGAAAACACGACATCGGCCTGTGGCACCGCCGGCTCGGTCACCTCGGCTTTGGCGCCATCATCTCCATGCAGCAGATGGTCCGCGGCCTGGACTTAAGGGGGTGAAGCAGCCTGGTGCATCGGCTTGTGAGAGCTGCATTGAAGGGAATCAAGCCCGCTCTCCTTTCACGAGGGAAGGAAAGGGCGCGACTGAGCTTCTCTCACTTGTTCACTCTGATTTGTGCGGTCCCATGCCATCACAGTCCTTGTCCGTCAAGTTATACTTTGTCACGTTCATTGATGACAAGTCGAGGAAGACGTGGGTGTCGTTCCTGGCTAGAAAAGATGAGTGCTTTGATGCTTTCAAGGTGTGGATTGCTGCTGCACAGAATGAGAGTGGCAGGCGGTTGAGGGTGTTTTGCACCGATGGTGGAGGAGAGTACCTCTCCAACGACTTCCGCACCTTCCTCAAGCGTCGCGGGATCAAGCACGAGGTCACCCCACCTGGAACACCGCAGCTGAACGGCGTGGCTGAACGCGTAAACCGCACGCTCATGGAGCGTGTTCGCAGCACGCTCCAAGACGCGGGGCTCCCGCCAACCTTCTGGGCGGAAGCGATCAATACCGCCGTGTACCTGAAAAACCGGAGCCCTACGCGCGCTCTGCCGCTGATGACACCGGAGGAGGCGTGGACGGGACGCAAGCCAACAGTGACACACCTGAAAGTCTTCGGGTGTGGCGCATTCGTGCACGTGCCTGCCGGTAGCCGTAATAAGCTGGACGCAAAGTCGGTGAAGGCTGCCTTCCTCGGCTACGACACAATGGGATACCGCCTCTACAACCTTGCCGCATGCAAGATCATCCGCAGCCGTGACGTGGTCTTCCAAGAGGAAGTGAAGGGCTGGACTTGGAGCCCTATGTCGGCAGTTCCGCTTGCTCTCGCACTTGTACCAGAAGTGGGAGAAGTACCGGTAGCAGAAGAGGGCGGTGCAGAAGATGGCGGTGACAGTGGCAACGACAAGGAGGTGGAGGGAGCTGAGAAGGAGAAGGAGCCGGCAGAGGAATCTGATGAGGAGGAGCAGCAAAGCAATGCCCAGCAGCTGCCACGACGGTCCGCACGCCTCAACAAAGGTGCAAAGGACAGTGGGGAGCCGTTGAGGTGATCCGAGCGCCTCGCAAACAAACAGAGGCCACTGGAGGAGCTGGTGAACCTGTGCACCGTTCCACCACCAACGGAGTCGTCTGACCTCAAGCTTCTCTTCCTCACAGTCACCGATGACCAAGCCACATTCGCTGAAGCCATGCGCAGCGCCGAGGCGGCAGATTGGCGTGCCACAGCAGATGAGGAGTATGGTGCGCTCATGAAGAACGGCACCTGGACTCTTGAGGAAGCTCCACGTGGCAGCCGGGTGATCGGATGCCGGTGGATCTTCAGGCGCAAGCGTGGTGCGGATGGTAAAGTGCTCAGGTACAAAGCACGGTTGGTTGCAAAGGGGTATGCGCAGACTGAGGGTGTGGATTACAATGAGACATTTGCACCTGTCGCTAAGTTCCCATCCATCCGAGCGATCNGAGGAGGATGTGTACATGGAGCAGCCGGAGGGGTATGTGGTGGAGGGAAAGGCGGATTTGGTGTGCAAGCTTGTGAAGGCCCTCTACGGCCTGAAGCAAGCACCACGAGCATGGTACCACAAGATGGATGAGCAGCTGGCTGGCCTTGGCTTTGTGCGTAGTGAAGCTGATCATGCAGTCTATGGGCGCACTCAAGAGGCAAGCCAGGTCATCATCTTGCTCTATGTTGATGATCTGCTCATTGCATCTGACTCCAAGTCTCTTTTGGACGATGTGAAGCAGTCCCTTGCTGCCAGGTTCGACATGAAAGACATGGGAGAGCTCAGTTACTACCTTGGCCTTCAGGTCAAGCGTGACCGGCAGCAGCAGACTTTGGAGTTGTCGCAGAGCACATACGTGAGCGACCTCGTCAAGCGCTTCAACATGGCAGGAGCGCGCAAGGCTGCGACACCACTGGAAGTGGGAGCGAAGCTGAGCACGACGCAGACTCCCCGCAGCATGCAAGAGAGCAGCCGCATGGAAGCAGTGCCGTACCAAGCAGCAGTTGGGAGCCTCATGTACGCAGCAGTCGGCACGCGCCTCGACATCAGCCAAGCAGTGGGATTTCTCAGCAAGTTTTGCGCGAATCCGGGCGTGCCGCATTGGGAGGCGGTCAAGCGCGTGTTGCGCTACCTCGACAGCAGCAGCAGCCTTTGCCTCACCTTTAACGGCAACAACAGCCCCATCCTCATCGGCTACAGTGACGCGGATTGGGGAGGTGACCTGGACACAAGGAGGTCAACCAGTGGGTTTGTGTTTGTGCTCGGGGGAGGTGCAATCAGTTGGCGGAGCAAGAAGCAAGAGTGCGTCACCCTCTCCTCCACCAAAGCAGAGTACATCGCCTTGAGTGAAGCAGCAAAGGAAGCTCTGTGGCTGCGTGAGCTGCTGGCAAGCCTTGGACAGCAGCAGACCACAGCGACCACCATCTACTGTGACAACATGAGCGCCATTGCTCTGACCAAGAACGCCGAGTTTCACGCCCGCACCAAGCACATCGACCTGCGGTACCACTTCATCCGCGAGCTCGTGGCAAAGCAGGTGGTGCAGATCAAGTTCTGCCCTTCAGGCATGATGTTGGCAGACTTCCTGACCAAGCCGCTGGCAGCGCACCGCTTTCAGCAGCTAAGGGGACAGTGCGGACTTGTGTGATTTTTATTCTCGCAAAGTGGGAGAATGATGGATATGAGAGTGCCAGAAAGTGACCAAAAAAAGGTTGCTCGATAAAAATCATCTGGCACAACAGTTACATAGGGGATGTTTCACAGGTTCTAGTGCACTTTACGGAACTCAATTCGGAGTCCGTTTGAGCTAGATATGGATTTCCAAAGTTTGGAGATCATGAGTCGGGTTCAAGTGACGACCTGAGCACTTTGAGCACAAATGGCGGCAGGATTATTGGCCAGGACGGCTGAGAGCGGCCTTCAAGGAGAAAAGACGGCTGGAGGACGTCCAAGAGACTTCAAGGAAGGACCAGTCTATGATTATTAGCCATGCAGGCCATGCGAGACATAATTCTCTTGTGTGACAAGGTGACTGTCGCTCATCCCGCTAGGCTAGGAGTGTGCTAGAGGGTGAGCTTTGACAGAGTGGATCTCAGTGTTCCCTTAGCCAAATGAGGCATATAAGGGCTTGTTAGAAAGCTGTGATGATGTACTTTCTCACTCAAGAGTCGATTCAGACATTCGCGTTCTCTGCAAACCTACATTCGCTTCCGTAATTTCTGTCTGTGCAACCTGCAACCCCCTCTCACAAACAGTTGGTCCTGCCTAGGCGGCTCTTAGTGAGCCTGATCACCTCCCTGAGGGCTGCCCCAGTTTCCATCATAAAGAAGTCCACAATTTCATAGAAATCATGCTTATAGAGGACATGAAACTCCTCCTGAATGGAATTTTCAAGAAGAGAGGAGTCAATGGCCTCACAAACCTAACGTACAGTCACGGATTCAATGTAAGCTGGACAGTGCCCCCGACACTGATTACAGCTTGAGGCTTCTTTGCATGTATAATAAGAATATAGATTTGGAATCTACGGAAAACACCGTACAACAGTGCCCCTAAAATGGGGTATGTCTATGATGTATGGTCAATGGTGGTCATTTTATACACTCCATTTTTAGTGTGTGCCTTTAGTGTGATCTCTTCAAAGAGAGCTCTCTACACCCCTGCCTACACTCCTTTCATAATGTATGGGAAGAGTGTGCTTTCATCTTGTATTCCCAAACCATTCTCTTCTTAGGAATGACCCTAGTGTGTGGGACTAGTGTGTGTGCAAATAGTGCTCAATCACGATGTAAAAGTACACTAAAAACGCACTTTGTGTGGCCATTTGTCTTATTATGTCCAGGTACAGCTTCATTGCTTTGTCTTTTGTGGGAAAAGCAAACTCAGAGCAAACGAAGAGCACATTGAGTGTGCTGTTTTTTCTCATTTTTCCAAGCACACATCGTGTTTTGTCCTATATGGTCAAATGATACTCCTATCTTGAGGTAAAATTACATGTTTTCTTTCTCTTAGTTGCAAGTTTTTCTGTTACGTAATTGGGGCCAAGCATTGTGTGGTCAAAAATTTTACCTAACATAAAAACAAAAACATATCTCAAGACTTCTTTGAAATTTTTGAGCAGCGTGAAGCATGTTTTACATGCTTTTTTTAGCCTCTTAAATCTATAATCCGCCCTACGATATAGAAATTTCCTAAATGTTTTTGTGTGTTATCACTAAAAAAAATGAATCATATGTTATGAGTCTTGTTCTTTACTTAATCTGGTTTGGCCATTAAAACGATCCGAATGGTTGCTCCGAACAGCAACTGACCAGATTTTGATTACATTCGACAACCGCCTGCCTGCCGGTGACAGAGGACGGTCATAGCCGATATGTTGCCCATTTCCTGTAATGATATGACTGATTCTTTGCTTTAGTCCTCAGAAAGGTCCCAAGTGTACGGGGGAAGTTTATGTGGCGAGTGCACTCAAAATATGTGTGAAAGTGTACTTATCACAGACTCAGTGTGCGACAAATAAGCGTCATAACAAGCGACAAACCTATGTGCTTAGGGTTTTGAGTTTGGACCTAAAAGAATCAAACAAAGGCCCCATTCTATGTGTTTTTCAAATCAAAGATTCTTTGGGGAACCGTTGCGATCGTTTGCAAACGTCAACTTTTCTGGACTATGTGTTCATCGACAAACGTTTTGGTGATAGAAAGAAACAATGTCGTTGACTGGTGGTTGATTTATTTTTGGCAATGTTTACACAATGCACAGAATGTTTTGTTCTCTAAAAAAAAATATGTATCATGCTCTGTCAACCTGAAGTCTCACATTGTGGGCAATGAGATTCTACAATATTTAGAAGAATTCACCAGTTAAGTCATTCATTCTTCACATGTCACTAAAAATATTATTTGCAACATAGGTTTACATTCGAAGGCACGTGTCTTTGTTTACGGCTGTTTTTGGTCCCGCTTGGACTAACCGCCTACTTGCCAGAAATGACAATATGTATTCTCAACCTGAATCTTTTCTACGTGTTGCGAAGTTCTAAGCTTGGAAAACCAGGTACTTTTCCTAATGGATAAAATTGCAAACCATTTTGGACAAGAACCTCATAGAATCGCAAACTCAGTTTGTAATCAGTGCACTTTTCCTTACGAATCGGTCGCACTGACCCATGTACACTATGCCTTGCACTAGGGGGGCCTTAGCAACTGGATGAGGACGTCTTGTGACTTCCAACGGCAATCAGACAGTTAAACGACAACCTATCCTGCTTGTTGATAACAGATATTGACGACCATCATTCTTCGACAAGCGTAAACGACCTGTCAAAAACTGGGTCAGCATGAGCGAGCGCGAACTGTGTCTTAGACGGAAACTACACAAGACACGTCTGGGTTTGCAGAAAAATACAATTTAATACAAACCAAGTAAAATTGCTGACAAAAAGGACTAGTATACGTCAATAATGCGTTGTGCGAGTCGTTCGTGGTCGGCAAGGATATGATGGCAAAGGAATGCATGCAGGGACAAAGTTGGAGGTGGTGCACACTAATGTGTGTGGACCATTTGATATCTCCATTGAGGGCGGTTGCTACTTTATGACCTTCATCGACGATCACAGCCACAAGCTCTACCTTTTGGATTGTCAAGAGGAAGCGCGATATCCTATCCTGCTTACGGGAGCTCGTGGTGGCAATGGAGTGGCAAACACAAGTGAAGGTTAAGGCGTTCCAGAGCAGCAACAATGCCGAGTACAAGGGTTGCTGAGCATGGATCAAGAGCAAGGGGATCGCGTGGCTAAAATCTATGCCACATCTTCTACAGTAGAATGGAATCTCCAAGAGGGCAAATCGCACCATCCTCAACATGGTCCGGTCCATGTTGAGCGATGCCGGCCTCGCGTAGCAGTACTTGGACGAGGCCGCACGGACTGTGGCATACATCATGAACCTGATGCCAAAGAAGCCGCTAAAAGACACGGATTTGGAGGTGTGGAAGACTCCACAAGAGGTGTGGAGCGAGAGGAAGCCAACTATGGCTCACCTCTGCACGTTTGGCTACGTTGCACATGCTGTTGTGCACGCACGGCTAGGGCTGGGCAAGCTGGACCCGCGGACATGCCGGTGCATCTTCATCGAGTACAAGAGTGGGAGCACGGCATACTGGCTCTTTGACCCACAGAGGTGAGAGATCATGAAGAGTCACAACGCCACGTTTGATGAGGACAGCCGTTGGACGGACAAGGATGCAGGTCTCTCCAAGCGCAAGGAGTGACTGCCACTCCTTGAGGGGGAGACACCAAAGGACGCAAAAGAGGGTGACGTTCGAGTACCTCCAAGCAACGTGAACCATACAAGGGATGGGGGAGCAGCTGATTTGCATTCAGCCAAGTTGGACAATGAGTCTGAAGCACCAGCAGCGGACGAGCTGAATGAGGAGGCGAGAAGTGAGCCCGCATCTCCACGGTCCCTGAGAGAGGGGGAGCAGGCCAGTGGCGTGAGTGGCTTTGCAAGAGAACAGCCACAGTAGTAGCAGCAGCAGCAGCAGCAAAAGCAACAACAGCAGCAACAGCAACCTCAACAATAGCAGCCTCCATGATAGCCGCCTCGGAGAAGCGGACAAGCAAGGAGGACGGAAGAACGGTGCAATGCTGCGAAGGGCATCTGGAATGGGTTTGGTCAAGCGTTCTTTGCGGAAGAGGAGCTCGAGACCATCAAAGAGGCATTGCATTGGAAGGATGGGGTTAAGTGGGAGGGAGCTATAAAATCTGATCTCGCCTTCCATGAAGAGAATGGTACTTGGCAGCTGATTGACAGGACAGAGGGCGCAAAAATCATCAGCACCAAGTGAATCTTCAAGAAGAAGCTCACCAAGGAGGGAAAGGTGGAATGGTACAAGGCGCGGCTGGTTGCTAAGGCGTATGTCCATCACAAGAGTGAACAATACAATGAGACCTTCGCAACGGTCGCATAGTTCACTTCCATCAGCTCCATCCTCTTGGTGGCCGCAACGCGTGACTACGAAGTTCACCAAATGGATGTGAAGACCGCATTCCTCAATGGCGACCTGGAAAAGGACCTATACAAGGTCCTCATGGAGGTGCCAGAAAGGGTGAACGCCTCACCAAGGAAGATGTGCCGGCTTCGCAAGGTACTCTATGGGCTGAAGCAAGCGCCACTCATGTGGTACGTGAGAAGGAAGCTTCATGGTTAAGCTTGGCTTCAAGCGCTGCAAAGAGGATCATAGCGTGTACGTGCGGAGATAGCCTGGGTTACACCAGATTACAGTTTTTTACATGGATGACCTCATCCTTGTGTCATACGACATGGAGGAGTTGGCGAACCTGAAGCGGCAGCTAGGCGGTGGGTTCAAAACAACCAACATGGGAAAGCTTGAGTACTACCTCAGTGTTGCCATGACAAGGGACCACAAGGCACACACACTCAAGATGGGGCACAAAAAATACGTCCAAAAGGTGCTCCGCCACTACAATATGGAGGAGTGCAACCCCACAGGCACACCCATGACCACCACATGTGAGCTGAGCTCGAGCATGGGGCTAAGCACGGATGAGGAGAATGAGGAGATGGCAGGTGTGCCATACCACTCCGCTGTGGGGAGCATCATGTACGCCATGGTGGCAACGTAGCCCAACCTGGCCTTTGCGGAGGACCAAGGGAGCAGCTATGTAGCTAACCTCGGGATGTTGCATTGGCAAGTAGTGAAGCGGATCCTTCGCTATCTCAAGGCGAAAAAACAATTGTGGCTCGTATTTGGAGGGGGAGCACGTGACGGCTCCCTTGAGTTTGTTTGCTACTCCGATGTCGACTCGGCTCGTGATGTGGATGATAGAAAACCATCGACAAGGTAGTGTTTGTGCTTGGTGGTGCAGCAGTTTCATGGCCAAGAAGGAAGCGAGACTGCGACACTATCCAACATTGAAGCGGAGTACATCGCACTCGTAGAAGCTGCAAAGGAGGCAGTGTGGCTAAGGTGGCTGCTAAAGGAGATCAAGGTGCCACAAAGGAAGCCAACGATACTCAATATGGAAAACATGAGTACCATCAGCCTCACCAAGAATCCTGTGCTGCACAGGAGGACCAAGCATGTTGAGATCCGGCATCACTACGCGCAAGAATTCGTGGCAAAGTGAGATGCGGCTGTTGTGCATTGCGGCACTAAGCCCATGCTCGCCAACACCATGACCAAGGTACAGCCCAAGGACATGCACAACGTGAGCTGCATGGAGCTCGGTCTGCACTGTGAGGTTTTACATTCTATTGGTTCCAAGGACAAGGCATCAAGACTACGGTGCAAGGGGGAGATTGTTCACAATTGAGACCCTAGCCATGAGTGTCATTGATTATGATCCCTGGTTTGACCACTGAGGAGTGGTCGAACACCTGATCTGACCTTGTATCTTGATCCTTTGGATTTTTCCCATGTAGGATCAAGATTTGAACCTCTGAATTTGAGTAAGTATTAAGAAAGTTAGCCTAGCCCGAAGTTTGGGTGTTGGGCGGGTGGAATCTAGTAACCTCCATGGGTTGCGGGATAATCGACCGCAAGTGATCCGAGCTCATCTCCAACGAGGTCCAAATGCACCAGGGGTATGAATGAAGTGACCAGAATAACCTCCTTGACCACGGTGAAATTCTCCTTGACTTTTGGGCGAGGAAAGGCACTCCGACGGGTCATCGTCAAAACACCTCCAGTTGCCTAGCGTACAAGGCAAGGGGGATGGCTTCACCAAGGGTTACTTCGACGACCGTAGCAGGGCCATTACTGCTTTGTTTTGGGCATGCTTGGATGTTTTGGAAAGCTTAGATCACATGGTACAAGGATCTGATGTAATCACACTATGCTAAGTAACAAAAGCGTGTTTCAATTCAGTTCTATTGAATGCGACGTGTTCTGCCAACTGACATCCGTGATCCTTGTGCTCCACACTCTTCACCAAAGGTGTCCATTGGCTGCCCCAAACATTGGAAGCATGCATCAATGAGAGCTAGGCATCCTTGAGGGTGTCTCCACACCCATAGTGCCAACACAGACAGTCATCACCATCCCAATTGGTGCTGCCAGCAGCATGTTATCATGGTTCATGGAAATAACTATATCTCATCCGTTCAGACACATTACAATGCAATTCGTGGTGCTTTGGAAATCTAGGAAGATGAGCTATGTGTTGCTGCAGAAATAGCTCTTATCCTCGATGCATTTGGTGCCTGGCTTTGCATTTTTGGGTTTCCTAGGATATGTCATCATGCACATAAAGACTTGTATATTGATACTTGAATTACAAGTAAAGTTTACTCCTCGTTTTCCACAAGTTTTCCTGTGCTCCCCCAAGTTGATTTTACGCTTCTACATACATGAGAAGGTGTGCACCGGCTTCCCTTTGCACCGGCTTCCTATCAACCACAGGATGTGGCGCATGCTCTGGCACATGAGGTGACTCTTGAGAAGCCGGGAGCCCAGGGCAAGTTTGCCGCAGTGCCTGAGGGGCTTCAAAGGTGTGAACAGAGTTTGAGGATGTGTTCCCCGATACCCTCCCGGTGAGTCTTCCACTGAAACAAGACGTGGAGACCATCGCATCAACCTCAAATCTAGAGCACGTCCGTGCAACGTACCGTATGAGAAATGTGCAAACGCAGGAGCTCAAGAAGCAGCTGACCGAGATGACGGAGGAGGGATTCATCCACCCATCCTTGTCTCTTTATGTTACACCTGTCCTAATTGTACAGAAAATGATGGTGGAGATGCGCATGTGTGTGGACTATTGGGCGTTGAACAAGTTCACCATCAAGAACTGGTATCCGCTTGCACAAGCCAAACAGCTCTTTTATGTGCTCTGTGCCGCTTGCTTCATCATAAAGATCGACCTCCGATCTGGCTAGCACAAGATGCCCATCTCGATAGATGATGTGGAAAGGATGGCCTTCTGCACCCGCTATGGGCACCACGAGATTTTTGTGATGCATTTTGCGCTGACCAATGGACCAGCAACATTCACGGTAGTGATGAGGAACATCTTCAGGCTGTACTTGGATGACGGCAAGTGCATGGGGTAGAGTACCTCAAGTTGCACTTCAAATAAAAGAACATGTACAGGCTGAGCTGCATCAACCCAGCCGATACACTCTCATGGAAACCGGACTTGATAATGCGGGTCACGTCTCTTACCATCCATGAGGATGCCTTCCTAGTGAAGCTCTTCACGGAGGGATACGAGGCGCATGGGGGATATGAGGATCGGAGATTTTTCTTTCATGTGTCGTATTGACCACGATGTGCCATGCAACAAGTGGTGGTTCTTGCGATGTCGATGCTTCCGCAGCTGATTTTGGAGGAGTGCCATGATAGTGGCCCAAGCGATCACTTTTTCACTGGGAAAGTATTGAAGATGGTATCTCGCTTGTTTTGGAGGCCCACCATGTCGTTAGAGGTGGCAGAACTCTGCCAAAGGAGTGACGTTTTCCAACACCACAAGGCATAGAGGATAAAGACCCCAGGTCTCCTCCAACCCTTGCCCATCCACAAGCAGTCATGGCAGGAAATATCCATGGAACTCATCATGGGCTTTACTGAGACGGCGGCAGGTCATGATGCGGTGTTGGTGGTAGTTTATGGCTTCACCAAGATGTCGCACATCATCAAGACGCGTGATACGGTGAGCGTGGAAGGTGGGAATCGTTTGTTCCTTGAGTATGTGGTATGCCTCCATGATGTGCCGTAGTCCATTGTAAGTGACCAAGACCGGCGCTTCACGAGTGAGTTATGGCAAGAACTCATGGAGTGATGCCACAGCAAGGTGCAGCTGTTGACCAGTTTTCATCTAAAAACGATGGATGAACGGAGCGGCAAAAACAGACCATGGAGCATCTCCTCTCTACAAGAAGTGCTTCAAATGAGACAGTGTGGCACCAACGGTTGCCGGTTGCTGAATTGGCGCAAAAATTCTCCATATCCACCTCTACCGGCAAGGTGCCATTCAAGGCAGTGAACGGGATGTTGTCCGCCACACCCCTTGTTTTGCACATCGCAAGTAAACTTTCCGCGGTGGTGACTATCGCGCATGACTTTAAGCAGATTTGGGTAGCAATGTGGCATGCCTTGGCAAAGGCACAGGAGCAGTAGAAAGTGCAAGCAGACCGCCGATGTGCAGACACAATGCTCAAGGTTAGTGATTGTGTACTTTCCAACAACGCACACAACAAGCTTGGCAGGGTCCGCTCGGAAAAGTTCAAACCCCGATGGCTTGGTCCGTTCGAGGTGCTAAAAATGCGGACACCAGTGGTGGCGTAGGTGGCTCTTTCGCCTTCCATGCCAATCCATGAAGTGTTCCACGCCTCCAAGCTCAAGCTCTACTATGATCCTGTTGAGCATTTCCCTGGCCACAGTTATGAGCTTTCAATTCTGTTGGTGACCAAGGGCGAGCAAGAGTTTGAGGTGGAGGCCATCCTTGACCACCGTTGTCATGGCCGCAAATGGGAGTACCTTGTCAAGTGGAAGGGCTAGGACGCCACCCACAACTCATAGGAGCTTGAACGACAGTTCAGCGTTGGCAAGGTAAATGCCTTCCTTTAGAGATACCAAGAATGAACTTGGACAGCTCGCTCCCGAAGCAGGGGATAGTGTAGGTCGTACAGTGCCAACGGCACTGATTACAACTTAATTCTTCCTTGGATGTGTGATATGGATGTAGATTTGGAACATAGAAGAAAACCATGAGGTATTGGCTTAAGTACGGGATTGGTCCATCAAGAATTGAGGAACTTACATTCAGCCAAAGGTTGGACTCATTGAGAGGAAAACACGAGATGTAAAGTCATCCCCAAAGACCCGGGCTCGAAGCCCAAATGAGGCCAAAGCGCACCTTGGGGCATGGTTAGCTAATTAATCGAGGATCATTGAGAGCCAAGGAAGTTTTGAAATGGTGTCCCAATGTGTTCTTACCAAAAGGGTGCTTCGGATGGCCGTCACGACAGCTAGTGGTGCTGCCAATGGCAGATTACTATGGTTCATGGGAAGACCATATCTTGGCTTTTCAGATGCAGAGTAATTTGATTCTTTGTGATTTGGAAACTTAGACATATTCCCTACGTGATACTGAAGTAACAACTGTCATCCACAGCTTGTATGGAGTCATGCGCAATCTAGCAAACTTGGGTTGCCTAGGATGTGTCATCATGTACCTGTAGACTTGTATGTTGATACTTGCATAACAAGTTGAAATTACTTCCACTTTGCCACATGTGTTGTTGTGCTCCCCCAACACAACTCTGAACTTTTGTATGAATTGAAAGGTGTAAACCAGCTTCCCCTTTGTCGCTATTGGCACCGGTTGGTGTTTGTACCCTCTAGTTGAGGCTAGCACAATGTTCCCATTTTACACTCAAGTCCCAAGTAAGAAAGGCCAGGCCATTGGCCACAAAGCATGCAGCAACCTAGCCCGCAAAAGGGTTGTAAATGGCACAACGCAATTCTATCAACCGGCCTGAGGCAAACGGACTAGAGAACATGGCCAACACAATAGCACTTGCCATCCGCTCCTATGATTTCATCTAGGAGAAGATATCACCCTCAGGATCACAGTTCCACACTGAGCAGCTCCTAGGCAATCTTTTGCTAGCAACTATGTCCACTTAACAATTGGTCACTTTCGCGCGGGTTGCTAGTCAAAGGCTAACTCCTTGGGCTTAGACCAACCAGTGTCTTCTTTGTACTGTTCCTTAGTTAGATAACAATGTGAGGAGCATCTAAGGCCAGATTGTGTAATAAGAATGAGGAATGACCCTGGTACATATAGTGCTAGGCCTGGCGTCTAAGGTGAGTGGGTAGTGGCACTTCTGGGGTGGCCACTCCACACCACCTCACCAGCTTGCCAATTGGTGCATCCACTCATCGCCAGGAGGCACATCCTCCTCATGCATGGAGAAAATTCTAAGAAACTTCCCCTATACAGGAAGATCAAAAACCCTCCTGCGCACATCAAGGCTCGATCACATGACCTGTTCTCCCTAAGTCCAGCATGCTATCCGTTGCGCTACACTTCTGGTGTCTCGCTTGGACTTTCACCACAAACAAGGTTTAGAGGACTTACTCCGAGGGAACACTGCTATCCAAACTGTCCGTTAATCCATAGCAGTGGCCATGGGGCATAAAAGAAGAATAATCTCTCCCTTGCACCTCATGCCACATGCTGTGGTAATTTTGTTCCACATGAATCTGTAGCTCTGTATTGTGTTTGTGCACGTCAGCTATCTTGGTCTTTAGTTCTCGTGTCGTGCTTCCACCATGTCATTTCCTCGAGCGCCTGCGAAATGCAAGTCTCTGTCTAGTGGCTTTGTCAAGAAGTCTACAAGCATTTTCTTGGTTGCAATGTGCTCTAGTTCCACGACACCCTTGGCGACAAGGTCACGTGAGTAGTGGTACCGAATGTTGATGTGCTTCTTACGCCAGGAGATCATGTCGTCCTCTGCCATAGCAATGGAACTTTGGTTGTCGATGTGGATGACTGTTGCCTCCTCTTATGGTGCCTTGATCTCATCAAGCAAACTGCAAAGCCACTATGTTTCCTTGCACATGTTGGAGAGTGTGATGGACTCTGCCTTAGTAGTAGAAAGCAAGACGCAGCCTTGATTCCTGCTTACCCACGAGACCGCACCACCGTTGAGAAGGCAGACAAAGCCTGAGGTGGACTTCCTGTCGTCAATCCGCCCTCCCCAGTCCGCGTCACTATAGCACATCAGTCACAACGATTCTGATCCTTCTCGACCTCCGAACCAAAGTCCCATGTGCCAAGTTTTTTCAAGGTAGCGAGAAATCTGCTTCACGGCTTGCCAGTGCTCTGGCCCAGGGTTGGCTACAAACTTGCTCACCTGGCCTACCACATAAGCGATGTCAGGTTGTCTTCCCACCATCGCATACATGAGGCTCCCAACGGCGGCCTGTACGGAATATTTTGCATCTTTCGCCGGTCTGCCTCGTTGCTTGGTAACATGGAGGAGGAGAGCTTGCTGTCAGAGGGCATGGGGGTACTGACTTGTTTGCAGTTCTCCATGTTGTAGCGCTTCAAGACTTCCATGATGTACTTGGTCTGGTTGAGCTTGATGGTGCCTGCTTTGCGGTTGCGGTGAACGACAATTCCTAGGTTGTACTCAAGATGACCCATGTCTCTCATCTTGAACCTGCTACTCAGCTGCAAGGGTCTCATGAGTGGAAGAACACATGATCACGTCGTCAACATACAATGCCACAAGCAGCAAGCCCTGCTCATCCTCCCGCACATAGACACTAGGGTCGTTATTGCAGTGCGCGAAGGAGAGCTCAGCCATGAAGCTGTCCATTTCCTTGTAAAAGATCCGTGGGGCATGTTTCAAGCCGTACAACGTCTTCACCAGCTTGCATGCCTTATCCTCGGGTGCTTAGAAACCTTACGGTACCTCCATCAGCACCTCCTTGTCCAGATTCTTGTAAAGGAAAGTTGTCTTCACATCCATCTGGTGGATCTCAAGGTCTTTGGCGGCAGCAACGGCCAGCAGGGACCTGATAGAGGCAAACGTGATGACTGGTACAATGGTCTCATTGTACTCAGACTCTTCGCACTGAGAAAATCCCTTCGTCACGACCCTTGCCTTGTACTTTTCGATGCTATCATCTTGCTTCTGCTTCAGCCTGAGCGCCCACTTTGAGCCCACCACGTGATCGTTAGCGAGTCTATCCACCAGTGCCCATGTGCCATTTTCTTTAATGGACTCCAGCTCGTTGTCCACCACCTCCTTCCATTTGGCCGCATCAGGCCTTGCAAGTCCCTCAGCCACAGTGAGTGGCTCTCCCTGAGCCAAACAAGACCACCTCAGTCCAGTCCAGCTTCCGGTGTCAGTGTCATACTTTGAAGTTTGTTTTCTCTGCCGTGTACTGTGACGCTGCATTGCTGGTGGATATTCACTTTGCTGTTGCTTCTCCTCTGCTGGCTGCACTGAAGTTACGTTTTCCTCTCGTGAAGAGCCACTGCCCTCCGCCGTATCCGACTCTATGTCGGAGCTTGCCGCTATGTCAGCGTGCACAACCGCTCTCCCTACCACACCACGCTTCTTCAAGGCCTGCCGCACTGGCACCACTTGCCAGTTTTTGGGAGCTTGATGCCCTGACTCCAGCAACACCAACCACTCTCCCTGTTATGGAGCTTGCATGGGATCAAGCATCTCTTCCTTTATTGGTTTCCTCTCGTCAAAGATTATGTCCCGGCTGGTGATGAGTCTTCTTCCTACTTGGTTCCACAAACGGTAGGTCTTGTGGGACGTCTCATAGCCCACCATAACACACTTCACGCTCTTGCATCTATCTTGCCGGCACCCTCACCCGCCTGGACCTTTACCCACGCGGTGCAGCGGAAGACTTTGAGGTGTGATGCATCCGGCCTCTTCCCTGACCATACTTCTTGTGGCGTCATTTGTTGCTTGCCCTTTCTCTTTCTGCGCCTGCCCAAAGCAGCCACACGAGTCAGGTTGACGAGGTAGGATGCTGCTCTTGCCGCTTTCGTCCAGAATCGTGGTGGAAGTTTTGCATAAAAGAGCATGCTACGCACGATGTCGATGATGGTCTGATTCATCTGTTCAGCCACACCATTACTTTGCAGCGTGTAGGGCATTGTGGGCTGGTGGTTGATTACATGTTGCCGCAACCAGCCCTCGCATGCCTCATACTCTGCGCCGTTGTTGCTTTGCATTGCTTTGACTTTCCTTCCAGTCTGTCGCTCCACCATGGCGATAAACTTCTGCAACTTCTCTTTGACTTCTCCCTTGGTTTCGAGGAAGTAGATCCACACCTTGCGACTGTGATTATCCATGAAGGTCAGGCTATACTTGTTACCACTATTTGACGCCGTGCAAAAAGGTCCGCACGTGTCGGTGTGAATCAGGTCAAGGGCTGCTTCTGCGCGGCGACCGTTACGCTCAAAGCGCGTTCGCTTGGTCTTGCCATGGAGGCAAGGTTCACACAGGCTGCCACACACAGCCACATCCTTCTTGCACCTTTCCATGTCGCGGACCAGCTATTGTTCTTGGATGACTTGGAGCGTGTTGTTTGCAACGTGCCCAAAGCATCCATGCCAAAGCTCAACGTCTTTATTCTTTTCGGCAGAGGATGCCTTCTCAGTTTTTGATGGTGTGTTCTCCTGCGTTGGTGCCGAGACCACTGCCTCCACCGCATCTACATGACCATCTTCTTCTGAGGTTCATATCATGGTTGTCTACAGAACGTAGAGCCCGTCAACCCGTGGGACCTGTGCCACGAGATCATTGTTGGCATAGAGGAAATTTATGTCCTCGTTCCTAGCAATGACCGCCTTCTTTTGCGTGAACACCACCGTCATGTCATTGTCCGTGATTTTTTACATGGGCAGGAGGCTTGTCGCAAGGGAGGGAATGTAGAATACGTCACGCAGCCGCACATCCTTCTCTGCACCGTTAAGATTGATGCTCACTAGCTTGTCTACCGCTTGCATTCACAATGCTGCCATTTGCACATCTGAACCGTCAATCAGTGGGGGCGATGGAGATGAATCCAGCCTTGTTGTTGTTAGAGTGGTGATTAGTGCCAGAGTCAAGCCCAAAGGCTTCTGGCCTGAGCAGCACCGTGCCCTTTGTTGGAGGCGTGCTTTGCGCCATCATGTTGGTGGCTTTTTTTCCACCTTTATTGGTGCCTTTTTTCCCACCGCTTCCGCAGTCTTCCTTCTTTGGCGACCAGCACTCTCTTGCCCATTACCCAGGTTTGCCGCAGTTGCGGCAGTTGCCCTGTCACTTTGGAGCCTTTCCACCATTGTTGCCTCCGCTGACACCACTTCCCCTGTTGCCTTTCTGACTAGAGGCTGACCCTTTGCTCCCGCGGCAACCGAAACGTGCGGCATAGGCTCAGAAGTTAGCCTCACTTCCGCTGCGACATATGGCCTCCTTTCGCACATACTCGGACACTGCCGTGTACGTCAGGTCATCCTTGTTTGAACCGCCCATGACGGTGATCATCGCTCTAGCTCTCTGGTAGCGCCATGAGAAGGATCATGGCTTGCATGTTTTCGTCAAGGTCCCAGTTCGCCTCGCAAGCCTCGCCAAGGAGTCCTTCAAAGTCCTGTAGGAAATCGGGGATTGATTGCCCCTCATTCACCTGCATGCTGATCAGCCATTGCAGAATGAATAATCTCTTTACGAGGGAGGTGGATTGGTGCACACGCTTGAGCTTGGGATAAGCATCCGAAGCCAGTGTGAACCGTGCAATGACAAAAACAAACTTGGTTACACTTGTCGTATACCCACTGTCGTCGCAGCTAATGTACACCTTCCCCATTTCTCACAGAAAAAGAATAGGACGGCCACTTTCACAGAAAAATATATATAACGTCCACTACATGCAGAAAATACTTCTTACGGCCACTGTTTAAAACTAATTCTCCGGATGTCCACCGAGCTAAAAATCGTATGGGGAACAACATCATTCTCCGCATACCCACTTTCACACTCCACCGACATACACCCGATGAAATAGAAAGAAAACCTTAGTCCTTGACGCAAACACAGATTGGGTCCCGTATGCTAATACTCTTCCTATTAAAAAAAGGAAATGTAGCGAGAGTTGAAAACAACTTATATGCTCGTTATGTTTCTTTTGTATATTTTTAGTGTTTGTCTATCTTCGCGGGTCTCTCTTTCACACTCTCCCCCCATCACTCTCTTACTGTCTCTGTGTTTTTACAACTTTTTCTCTGCTTAATAGTCCTCAAACTAGAAAAAAAAGGATCGGTACCGGTATCGGCATCGAGCTAGACAGCTGCTCGATATTGATGCCGATACCCTCGATAGCCGTGATACCGGCACGAGGGCTGGATAATGGCGACTCCGACGGGCTGGCTGGCGGCAGCGAGCCAGGCCGTCAACTCCCTGTTTCACTATCAGGCTGTCGACCGGGTGAGATCCGATTGACTGCTCGTCATTTTTGTTGTTGCGCTCTTGTCATGTCGACGACGTCGACATGAGAAATAAGCCCAAAACAAATTGACATCGACGTCAAATCGGCGTCCATATTTGCGTTGCAAATATAGACGTCGAGTCGACGTCGAAAAATGTTTTCTGTGCGTGGGAGAGATTTTACGAAAGCAACTATGGCACTCAATTGTTTTTCACATTGTAGCAAACTGAAGTGAACATTTTTAAGTGAACAGGACTATTCGCTCGTTGACGTAACGAACGAGCAAAACAGTCCTTGAACAGGTCCGTAGTTCTAGGGCCAAGACGCCCATTCAAGGGCTTTTTTGCTCTTTTGCATTACGAACGAGCACATAACGCGACCGTGGACATCCACGGTCACGTGATTGTGATGTACATGAAAGACCAGCGGCCAATGTCCAACGATGAAAAAAAAAAGAATTCTTAACTGTACATAAATGATACTCCTAGTGTTTTGTGTGCCGAAAACGCAACTGCTTGTCCAAAAAATAAAAATAATACTAAATTCGTCACATAAAGGAACAATGAATATAGGATGAAATAAAATTTCATGTGAAACCAATAAAAAATCAAAAATCATGCTTTGGATACCCACAGTCGTCGAACTAATTCGTATGGAACCAGTGAAGCGTGAATTTCTTTGCATTAGTGGGTGCGACATGCATGATCTTAGGCACTTCGAGAAAAGTGGGTACAAGACGCATTTTTTTGTAAAGTGAGTACCGCGTCTTAAATGTGCAAGAAATGGTCAGGAGAAAATTCGGAGGCCCAAACAGTGGGTACAACGGAATTTGGCCGAACAAACTTCTTGGCCACCGCACAACTAAGGAGTGACATGACAATATCATTTTGTTCAGTCCATGTCTCGTGCTCCGGTGAGCCCTCTGCGGTGTTGAAAACATTGCCCCTCCGCATGCCCAAGAGCGGCGTCGGGAGGCGCCGACGAGCCGCCAGAAAGTAGAAACTCCGTGCCGGCAGATCTGCCGACTTGATGATTGCTTGGATCCTTGAATGAATGATTCCCCCTTAAATTTGACAATGTGATGAGTCCGGTGGAAGTTGTTTCTTTGGAATCGGACAAGTATCGAGGGAGATATGGCCTTCCAAAGTTGGGGTGTGCAAAGCGGCTCTGGGAGCCGGCTTCGACTCGAAATCCGGTGGATAATCAACCGGACCGAGTAACAAAAGAGCCATGTGGAGATTTTACTCCGAAAGGTTCTCCCGAGGCGTCCGGTGGATAATCCACCAGATCCTGTACTACAGTTGGTTACTGAGGGACCTAGCCAAAATCCTGGCTCGGTTTCCGAAACTCAGTAGAACGTTTTGTTACTTGAGAACTTGGTCAAAACTCTGACTACAGGTCCACGGATTGGTTTTGAACCTCGTCACACCCCATCACCAAAATCAACCCAAAAGTGAGGGAGGTGTGTGAAAACAATGCAGGGAAACCATACATCACGTACAATGGGATCTGCGCCTTGGGAAAGGCGCGTCACACATGAAGGAAGGTGCCACGGCGTGTGGCGGCATCAGGCTTCTGTGGTGGGTAAGACCTGCGCTTTGGCAAGCGTAACTTAGGCCACATGTGGCCAAATTGCTCACGGTTTGGTGCGTTAGAAATCTCATGACTAGCCCTATAAATGTTTTAATCATATCCATGTACAAAAACAAATGCGAAATCACGTTTTTCCCTTTGCAAAAGTGGTTGCCTCTAAATTCCTACTCACATAGCGTGAGGCGACCAGAAAGCTCACGCTTAGTCTCAGAGGCGACTGCTACAAACGCGGAGAAGTAGGCCTTCGAAAAGAAGAACACAGAGGCGCTCATGCTACTGGTGTCCGGGAAAACCGGGTCACAGTGGGGCTACTTCCAAGGCTGCAAGCTGGCAGCCAAAGCTTCACAAAATCTGTGCGCCATCCACCAATCCAAGTCATTCGCAAACAAAATCTTCATGATGAAGCGGCTCCTCACGGTGAGAATTGAGGAGGGAGATGATGTCATCTCTGCCATGCAGTAGAGTGAGTCGCTTGCCTCACAATGCAATGACGTGGGGTGGAAGATCGATACGCAGATGGAGGCCATGGCCCTCCTCATGGCTCTTCCTGACAGTTGGATCCACTCATCACCGTTCTCAGAGGATGGTTGGAGGACAAGCTCACCTATGGCACGGTTGCAGAGTACATCCGCAACGAGGCGCCGCGATGGAGATACGGGGAGTCCTCGTCTTCCGCATTGGCCCTGGTCACCAAAATGTGTAGTGGCGAAAGCGGGGGCCAAGGAAGTGGCGGAAAGGGCAGTGGCAAGAAGGGTGCCAAGAAAGGTGCGTGCCGCAACTATGGCAAGGAAGGCCATTGGGCCCGTGAGTGCCCTTAGGAGGTGAAGCCCGGCGGCAAAAACAGCAAGGGCAGGTCGCTCCTCAACGGCAACAAGAACCACTTCCTCAGGAAGGCCAACAGGCGGTGCCTGGATTCCGGGGATGAGGAGCACACCCAAGTCGATAAGGTGGGGTTCTTCACCTACAAGAAGTCCTCCAAGGAAATGGTGGTCGCAAACGACAAAGTCGAGCCGGCGGCCGGCCAAGGTGATGTGGAGGTAGAAGTCATGGTGGGCGATGAGAAGGAGCTGTGCACAATTTGTGATATGCAGCATGTCTCCGGCCTGTCTGACATTTTGAGTGTCAACTGCTTGACGGACAAGGGATGTGAGGTGCTCTTTTGCAGGAAGGGCGCATTGGTGCGCATCAACGACAACGGCAAGGTCATGCTGGAGGCGAAGCTCGAGGGCAGTCTCTACATCGTGGAAACCAAGGTGGTCCCCGCGGCATTGGATGCAACAGACTCGCAGGAGCGCGTCATCAACATGGCCAAGGGAGGAAGCGCTATTCTGGAGCTTTAGCATTGACTATTGGGGCACTCAGCGCCCGCAACCGTTAAGGCGAAGGCAAAGCGCAACATGGTGTGCGGCCTCGTCATCGACGGAGCAGCAGACGTGGCAGCAAATGTAGGAGCACAAAAAAAAGTGTAAGCCTTGCATTTTGGACAAGGCGTGGCGCAAGCCGTTCAACGAGAACAAGGCTCGCGCAAAGGACTTGTTGGAGGTTGTGCACAGCGACGTGTGCAAACCATTCAAAACGCTGTCAAACAATGGCTTGAGATACTTTATCACCTTTATTGATGACTGCAGCAGGAAGCTCTACACGTACTTCATGAAACGGAAAGGCGAGGTCTTGGACTGACTGAAGGAGTACAACGTAGCGGTGGAGAGGCAGACTGGCCGTAAGGTCAGAGCGCTACGCAGTGACAATGGTGGAGAGTACGTGGGCTGCAGAGGGTGGATGAAGAAGATGGATGAAGACCCACTACGCCGTACTCGCCACAGTCCAATGGAGTGGCGGAGCGGGCGAACTAGACGCTACTCAACATGGTGCAGACCATGCTTGTAGATGTGGGGTTGCCGCGAGGGTTCTCGACGGAGGCTGTACGTACAGCGGGCTACACCATCCACCTCACCACAACAGCGGTGATGAAGGGCAAGGGTGACTGGAAGGTGCCATAGGAGGCTTGGAGCAGGCGCAAGCCAAACGTGGCACACCGGAAGGTGTTCGGGTGGAAGGTGCAAGCGATGGTGCAGGCGACACAATAATGCGACAGCAAGCTGGAACCGCGGGCGAAGCCGTGCTTGTTCCTCGGCTACTAGAGCGTGCAAAAGGCGTATCCACTCTGGGACCCGTGCACGCAAGAGATCATCCACAGCCATGACGTTGAGTTTGATGAGTAGCAAAGCTTCAGCAGCAGCATCAAGGACATGAGCGTTGGGAACACTCCAAAACAGGGGGAGTGGTTCCTTCTCCTTGACTACAAGGAGGAGTCAGCGGACGTGGAGGTCGATGATGCGGCGTCGGAGCGCGGCGGTACAGCAGGTGCAATAGCCAATGCGGAGGACCTTGACGACGATAAAGCTAGGCTGGAGATCCGACGGAATGATCCATCGAAGGAGGCACTGTGGGTGCCGAAGCACGCACTCCTAATGGATTTCGCGTCAGGCGTCGGAGAAAAATCCTCCGGATGCGCCGTCCGTCCGGTTGATGGTTCATCGGAGCGGGAGAGATCCTGGGGGAGCCGTCCGGTTGATGATTCACCAGAGCGGGCAGAGTTAGAAGGATCGTAGAAGAGCAACGAGAAGCCACCAAAACTGCCGCGCCAAAGCAGGAGGCAGCGGAGAGAAGGGAAGCGTTTTGACAGAGGCATCGGTCGATTGATCGACATGACGCGGTACATGTTGGCTGCATCATCAAAGCCAACCACCATTCAAGAGGCCCGAGGGGAAGCAGTAGGACACCGCCATTAAGTTGGAGTTGGTTTCTATTACTAATAATGACACGTGGGAGCTCGTTGACAGGCCAAAAGATGCCAAGGTCATCGGCTCCAAGTGCATCTTCAAGACCAGGCTCACAAAAGAAGGTGTGGTTGACAAGTGCAAGGCATGGCTTGTGGCAAAGGGGTACGCACAGCGTAAGGGCAAACATTACGATGAGATGTTTGCCCCCGTCTCCAAGTTCACAAGCATCCGGGTGATCCTTGCAGTGGTGGTCGCGAAGGATATGGAGCTCCAATACATGGACGTAAAGACGGTCTTCCTCAACGGCATCATCGACAAAGAAATCGACATGGAGGTGCCGGAGGGGGTGGAGGCGCCGGAGGGCAAAGTGTCCAAGCTGTGGAAGTCCTTGTACAGGCTATAACAATCATCCCGATGCTAGTACCAACAGATGGACAGCTTCATGGCACAACTCAAATTCAAGCGCTGTGAGACGGATCACAGCGTGTATGTGTGGCGCAGCAATAAGCTCCATCAGATTGCTGCACTTTACGTGGACGATCTGATCTTGTGCTCCTCCGACCTGCCGAGCCTACAACAGTAGAAAGAGCAGCTGAGCAACAGGTTCCAGATGTTGGACATGGGGAAGCTGGAGTTCTACCTCGGGGTGAGCATTACGCAGAACCAGAGGGCGCGCACGCTTGAGCTGGGGTACGCCAAATACGTGGCCGAGGTGCTGAAGCAGTACGGCATGGAGGACTTCAAAGCAGTGTGCATTCTTGTCTCCACGATCTGGGAACTGAGTGCAGCAATGGCACCACAAACAAAAGAAGAGCGGGAGGATATGGCAGGGGTGCCGTACCAATCGATGGTGGGCAGCCTCATGTATGCCATCGTTGTGACTCGACCAGACCTGACCTACGCGGTGGGCCAAGTGAGCAGGTACGTGGCTGATCCAGGGCCACTACACTGGCAGGCAGTCAAGCGTATCCTCCACTACCTGCAGAGAACGCGGCACGCATGCCCGAGGTTCGACGGCAAGGGGCGGGTGGACTTCTTGCGTCAGGCCTGCTACACAGATGCAGACTACACTGGGGATGTGGACAAGTGGAACTCCACATCCGACTACGTGTTCTTCCTCGCTGGTGTGGTGGTCTTGTGGCACAGCAGGAAGTAGATTTACGTCGCCACCTCCACAATGGAAGCAGAGTACATCGCGCTGGCCGGGGCGTTCAAGGAGGCGGTGTGACTCCGCAGGTTACTAGGGGAGCTGGGCGTGCCGTAGCAGAAGCCAAGGGTGGTGCAAGAGGACAACATCGGCTCCATCTTGCTGACCAACAATCCAACGCAGCACAGGAGGACGAAGCACACCGACGTGCGTTACCACTATGCACGGGACATGGTCAAAAAGGGGCAGGTGGTGCTGCAGCACTGCAGCACGCACAACATGCTTGTGGATTGCTCGACCAAAGTGCAACCCGCGGACCGGCACACGATGAGCGTGGCCGGACTTGCGATGACCAGCTATGATGGGCTGGAGAGCACAACGGAAGATGAGTAAGAGCAAGCAGGAGCAACGGGCATGGCAGGTGCAAGGGGGAGAATGTTGGAAAAATTGCCCCTCCCATGCGCCGGGAGGGACCGACGAGTCACCAGAAGGTAGAAACTTTGCGCCGGCGGATCTGGCCACTCAAGGATTCCTCGGATACTAAAATGGATGATTTCCCCTTAAATTTGACCAGTCGTTGACTCCAGTGGAAGTTGTTTTGTTGGAATCCGACAAACATCGAGGGAGATATTGCCTTCCAAAGTTGGAGTGTGCACAGCCGCTCTGGGAGCTGACTGCGACTCGAAATCCGGTGGATAATCGACCGGACCGAGTAACAAAAGTACCATGTGGAGATTTTGCTCCGGAAGGTCTGCCAAGGCGTCCGGTCGATAATCCACCAGATCCTGTACTGCAGCTTGTTACTGAGGGACCTAGCCAAAATCCTGGCTTGACATCCGAAACTCAGTAGTACGTGTTGTTACTCGGGGACAATCAAAATTCTGACTACAGGTCCACGGACAGGTTTCGAACCTCGTCACACCCCATCACCAAACTCCACCCAAAAGTGAGGGAGGTGCATGGAAACAGATGCAGGGGACCCATACATCACGTGCAATGGGATCTGTGCCTTAGGAAAGGCGCTTCGCATGTGAAGCAAGGTGCCACGGCGTGTGGCGGCGTCAGGCTTATGTGGTGGGTGCGACTTGCGCTTTGGCAAACGTAACTTGGGCTACGCTTGGCCAAATTGCGCACAGTCTAGTACATTGGAAAGCTCATGACTAGCCCAATAAATGTTGTGATCATGTCCATGCACAAAAACTAATGCAAAATCGCGTTATTCCCTTCACAAAAGTGACTGTCTCTAAAATCCTACTCACATACCGTGAGGCGACCAGAAAGCTCAAGCTCAGTCTGAGATTCGCCCAAAACAGAAGACGTAAACCACTAGAGACGATCAGAAAAACATCAGGACTGCATCACGCGGGAACGTGCTCCTCTCCTTTTAGAAGCTTGATGAATCCACACACTTTCACTGCTAGCTTGAACTGCCATTTCTAAAGCTGAAAGTCGTTCCCTTCGAAAACGGGAATTCCTCCCAAAGATACAAGACCTCGCGGCATTGTGGTTGCAATCACGGTTGCCCCTTTGGTCTGCCTTGTGGTAGCGACTGTTGAGTTTGAGGATTGCCCTGCGGCAGCCTTTGTTGCGTTTGAGGACTGCCATGCGGTAGCCCTCACTACTCCTGATGGGCTAGCCATTTTAGCTGCCCTTCTCTGCAATCTGCGTCTCTCCTACATTGAGGTGGATGTAGGCTGCTGTTAGCTTATGTCTGCTACCGGTTTGAAGGTGCAGTTCCATTGCTTACCACCCCAGCCAATGATTACCTGCAAATAGTGAAGACATATCATACTAGCACACCCAGGGTCTTGCCTTCAAGGGCAGAGCTTGTCCTGGTTGGGATCAAAGGGTCGTGCCTCCAAGGGCAGAGCTTATCCTTGGTCCCAGTGTGCTAAGTGCAAGCCCAGTCAATGAAGCTGATGAAGCAGATAGAGCTGATGGAGCTGACGTGTGCACCTTCAGATAGCATACCAAAGTTGAGCGAAGCGTGCCTTACAACTGGTCACTGTGGGTCCATAACCCTTTGTCAACCGGCCTGAGGCAAACGAACTTTAAAACAGGGCCGACACAATAGCACCTGCCATCCGCTCCTAGCATTTTAGCTAGGAGAAGATATCACCCTCAGAATCACGGCTCCACACTGAGCAGCTCTTGGGCAATCACTTGTTAGCAACTGTGTCCCCTTAACATTTGGTCACTTTCGCGCGAGGTGCTAGTCAAAGACTAACTTCTCCGGCTTAGACCAACCAATTTCTTCTTTAGACTGTTCCTTATTTGGACAACTCTGTGAGGAGCATTTGAGGCCAGATTGTGTTATTAGAATGAGGAATGAGCCTGGTACATATAGTCATAGGCCTGGCATCTGAGGTGAGTGGATAGTGGCACATTTGGGGTGGCCACTCCATACCACCTTACCAGCTTGCCAATTGGCGCATCCACTGACCGCCAAGTGGCACATCCTCCTCATGCATGGAGAAATGTCTAAGAAACTTCCCTTGTGCAGGAAGATCAAAACCTTTCCTGCGCACATCAAGGTTTGATCGCAGGACTTGTTGTCCCTAAGTTCAGCATGCTACCCGTTGCTCTACACTTCTGGTGTCTCGCTTTGGACTTTCACCACAAAAAAGGTTTGGGGGACTTACTCCAAGGGAGCATGTGCATGCCCAACCTGTCTATTAATCCATAGCAGTGGCCATGGGACATAAAAGAACAACACACTCCTCATACATGAGAGATTAGCCAATGGCCGTGCCGAGATGCACAACAACAATGTTCAGACTATCTAGTACAAAAATGGTGAGAACTTGGACACAAAGCCCTCGATTGCCAGACACCATCCCATTGTGGGAAGGTAAAGTATGAAGCTGTCCTCCATGATTGCATGGCTCGGGAGCTGGTAAGGATGCGCACCAGATCCAGTCCACGAGTCTGATGAGAGATCCAGATTTGAGGATCGGATCCAAATGCTGGATTTGGATTTGTGGATCCGGATCCAGATCCGCCAATCTCGGAGGATCTCCGGATCCGTGCTGGATCCACATGTTGACCACGGCATGTGCAACATGGCAACATTCAGACATTTTCCCCAAACACATTTTCTTCATGTCACTCCATTATTCATCCTTAAGTATCATGGGCACAGCATAGATCTTTGAGATATCATAACACTTTTGACTTTTCATCATGTTAGCCCACTATTCCTGCCTTGGTGTCATGTGCACATTGCACATTCGTGTGAAACTTGGTATACATTTGACACTTTGAGGACACTGACATAGCATGTCTATTGAGTCTCATCATTGTGCCTCTATTTGAATTTTTTAGGATACCCATGGTGTTATTGCATTTTGCATGTCATGGTGAGCATAACGTGGAAATCAGCCAAGTGAACATGAAAAATGTTTTTCCTGTCACATTTGAGCATGAAACATGGATGTTTGATAAACAGCAATGGGCCAGCAAGGGAAAAGAGACAAATGTGAAAAGTCGAAAGGTTATGAATATGAGTTTCAGATCATCTCTAGGACATCATCATCTCCTATTTCTCCCTCATCCCCTCCATCATCTGCAAGATCCATGTCCTCATCCTCCTTGTTCACAAACTGTGACAACCCCTCTAGCTCCTCTGCTGTTGCTCCAACCGGATTTGAAGTCTTACCCTGACAGCGTAGGTGTTTGATCCTTACTTCATTATCTGCAAACTCCTTAATCACCATCCCATGTCAGCTGACGGGGAAGTCCAACAAGGACGCCTTGATCCATGACTTCATCGTCAGAAGATTGTCCACTGTCAAGTGCACCAGCAGGTGTTGGAAGTCAGTGATGACGTACGTGCCAAGCAGAAACAGGCATTCAAAGGGTGTGGATGTGCTAGGCACGCCAAAAACATCCATGGCAGCAAGCAAGAATGTGGGAAACTGGAGTTGCAGCTTGAGCTTACTGTAGTGCTTAAGAAAATGGCATTTATACATTTTTTTCTCCAACTTGCCCCATGGCTCCACCTCCTCTTCCAAGGAGGAGAGTTGATGTGACTGTGCTGGCAGTGGTTTTGGAACCTCAAAGAGGTCCTTTGTGGGATCAGCAAGAGAAGCTTCAAGGAATTCATTGTCCTCTTGTTGCTGCTGCTGAGGACGAGTACGCAACTGGTGGCTAGCAGCTGCAGTAGATGCAGCTGCAACTGATGCACTGGACGATGAGGCAGCTGTTGTTGCAGCTATTCATGTTCCAGCTGCAGCTGAAGACAAAGTGGTGGTCCCTTGGCTTTTTGGGCGGAGACCAGCTGCGGTGGAGTCCCCACCGGAAGAAGCACCAGCTGAGGCTGTTACAGCTGCTGCTACCTCTCCTACCGCCCATTGCTCCTCCACCTTTGCACAATGTGGCTGGAGCAACTGTAAGACTTTGATATGGAGCTTGGCTGTAGAGGAGATGCCCATGAGCTTGTGGGTGTGCTCATGAAAGCGCAGACGAAAGCGGGGATCAGCTGCAATGGCAAGCAGATGCCGCTCACTCAACAAGCGTGCATACTTCTGCAGCTTGCTCTGTGCGTCGCCCAGACATTTCTGGATGTCCACAAGCTGCTCTTTTGTGTTCAACCTGCCGGCCGCACCTCTCCTCCTGACCTTTTCCTTGGAAGCCAGAGCTTACACCTGCCAGCCATGCAACATTTTCAGCACCGACTCAAAAAACGGGATGACCAGGTCCGACGTTGGGTACTTGGAGTTACTGACATCGTCTGTGTAGGCCTTGAATGGCCTCAAGATGAGAGTCAGCAGCGCAATGAGATTCCACTCATCAAAAGTGGGCTTCAGCTGCTCTCCGTCCCGGCCATACCCATCCAACCACGCCGGCAGGATGGGCTTCAAGTTCAGCAGTCGTGCCATCATGTCTAGCTTCGAGTTCCAACGACTCTATGTATCAAGATGCAGAGACTGTTAGTTGATGCTTGCAGCTGTGGGCGTGTTGATGAGGCTGTATTCACGTGGCATTGCAAACAAAGCTATGGCCCTCACCTTCCCAATGATGTCACCCATAGCCTGAATCTTCATCAAGTTGTTCATAGCAAGGTTCATGACGTGTCCGAGGCACCGGATGTGCCCCTCCTTCTTCAAAGAGCAGTCGGAGGGAATGATGTGGTTATCAATCATTGCGTTGTTTGTATTTCCATTGTCCACAGTCAAGCAGAAAACCTTGTCCCACACACCCCACGGCTAGGGAGCAGTGGAGAAGAATTCAAACGGGTTCACAGCAGTTGGAGCTTTTGGAACAGCGGGGAAGGACAGCGCCATGGTTTTCAGCTTCCAGTCATCAATCCAATGGGCAATCACCCCCAGGTACTTCATATGATTTTTGCCCTTCCAGCCATTAGTTGTGAAGCTGATGGCACTTGTTCCCTCTATGAGCATGGTCTTGATGCGGGCCCGGAAATTTGCTGCATCGATGACGTTGTGCCGCGAGATGGTGATGCGGCCGGGTAGAGTTGCGGCGTGGTTGGCATGCCAAAACACCTGCTGCAGCCACATGGACTCCATTGCAAGGAGGGAGATGTTTTTTTTCAATGATGTGCTTCCAGACGCATGTCTGCAAGTAGCGCTTGTCGCAGACGGCACCCACTGCTACAACACCGCGTGCAATCACTGTATTCTCCGGGTTGGTTTTGGTGTCCTCGACCGCCACTGCCATGACATTGGTAGTTCCCTTCTTCAGCGCGAGCAAGGCTACTTCCTCCAACTTCTTCCATGATGCGTTGTGGGACAAGCGCATGTGCTTCCACATGTTGCTGGTACAGCCATTCTTGCAGGAAAAAATAGCAAGGCACAAGTTACACTTTGCTCTTGGGTCGTCGACGGGCTGGTCGGCCATCTGGATAAACGCGGTCCACATGACACTAGGGTCTTCACGCTTGCGCCTTCTTGAGGGCTCTTCCTGCTTTTTTTCATCGTCGTCGCTTTCGTCCAGCAGGTCCTTAGCAGTGTCAGCCATGGTGTTGGCTGGATGGTTTTTGCTGCGAGAAATGGCTAAGGCATTAAAACCGACACGGAACAGGAGGACGTCTCTTGTCTCACTGGCAGCAAGGGGATGACTCGACGGAGGCGGAGACTCCGTCGTGGAGTCCCGCCTCGCGCGGTAGCGAGCCCAGACAAAGAAGTGAAAGAGCACTAAGAGATTACCATCCATGCCCATTTCCCGATGTTCAGCTTGACATGAGTTTGTGAGTAAAGTGGCAAGATTTGAAGTGGAGTGGTTCGCACGTGGATTCCAGCAAGGGATAGGATTCTTTGCTTTGAAGTTTTGAAGTGCTGGAGGGTGAATGGGGTCTTTGGTTGCATTCCCTCCCCCTCCCCCGCCGCGAGATCCGCGGTTCCCAGATCGGATCGCCAAGATAGATTAGGATCCGCGGATCTGGATCCAGATCCGGAATTCCGGATTTGGATTTGCGGATCGTGGATTTTGGTACGCACCCTTAGGAGCTGGTAAGCCAGAATGGACAGGTGCCGGTGACTAGAGTACAACAGTAGGAGATGGAGCATCTGGGACACCAGGAGACGGTGCAAAGGGGAGAGGAGAAACAGGAGATTGGTTAGCGGACGGAGAAACAGTCGACAAGACGGCGAACGCAGAAATAGGAGGCTGGTAAGCAAACACAGAAACAGTTTCAGGCAGTGAGAAAGATGGGGTGGAAGGAACCAAAAAGGCAGAGTCAATAGAAAATGGTGACAGAGTGGACACACCACTAGACACGATAACATTTTTTCAATCTGAGGAGGAAACAAAAAGGAAGGAGGGAGAGATATCCCCCTCCATGTAAGAAAGTGTGACAAGGCTATTGATAGAGGCAAGGCAGTTAAGATCACACTCAAAGATGGACACAAAGAATATAGCATCACAGAACTCAATGACACAATAACAAGAAGGGTCCCATAAGCATCAGGCTTTGGACTTGACTGAAATGTGAAGAAAGAGGCGGAGACAATATCGACCGGACAGCTTGTTACCACAAAGATCATCAAGAAGGCAGGCGGTAGCAACACAACCCCACACGCAGCCAAGCCGGAGATCAGCCCTATGGCCCGTCCAGCACTCATAGGGTATAATGTCATTGGGGACTGTACTGTGAGCAATACGGTTCCACATACAAGTCATGTTAGACATAGCCGCAAACGCAAAGAGGGAGGAGAGAACAGACTTAACGAAGAGGAACCACACGCCATCGGTAAAAAAACATGGTTCCAACGTTCAGACACACCATTTTTTTTAAGTGTGTAGAAAGCAAAGGACTCCATATGTACTCCACGTGAAGTGACATAGCGGGGGGTGGGGCCAAAGAGTTTACCAACATAGTTTGAACGGAAAACGGAAAGCTATCATTGGCAACCAAGTTTAGCTTGAGAAAGCGACTCTTTAAGGATATTAGTCGCATCGCTCTTCTGATACGAGGAAGATACCCACCAAAAGGGAGAGAACATAGAGGCAAAGACCTCGGAGAATTTCATGAGGAAGTGGACCCATGCAATCAGCATGAAAGAGCTCAATAAGATGGGAAGTGACATGATCGGCGGTAGAAAGGTCGAGCGGTACATCTTGCCTTGAGTGCAATCAAGGCGATCTGACATACAACGAGGAGGAAAAAAGAGTTTCAAGATCATGAGTCAAGCACACAGGGAACTGGCTGTTATCTGCTGTAGTATGAATGTGTCAAAGATGATGATTTAGAAGAAGAGCGTACCCAGAGGTTGTGTGCCATGAAACGTGGTAGAGGTAGTAGTAGACAAGGGGAGAGACATGGGAACATTGAGTATATGATAGCAACAGTGACCATTGATCACAGCACGACCAGAGGACTGCCAGAGTACATTGCCAACACCACGAATGGACTCAAAGTCCATGCCTTGGTCATCAAGGGTGGTAACAAAAAGTAGTTTGACCTCAAGATCTAGCATGTACCATAGTGCTTTGTGTATTTGTTCAGCAATTTTTCTTTTTTCATTCGCCCACCTCCACCTAGACAAAGATACATGCATGAGAGAATCACTTCAGATAACATCTCCATGGAGGTTTCCTACACGTAGGTTTTTGGGCTTCGTGAGTTTTCAAGTTTTCTCAAGATGAGATTTCAGATTGGTTAGGATGGATCTTGTCCGTCAGAACTGTAATATATCAAAGTACACTATGTTCAATCATTGGTGTATTTGGGAATATTTAGCCTATGAAAGGGATACTTGTCATGTTTGAATACACTTATGTGATTATTAGTAGAACAAGAGCAATGGGGGAAAAAAGGACACATCGTGGGAGAATCACTTGTGAAAAGAGAAAACGGGATTGTTTTGGATAATATGGAAATGACATAATTAGCTCTTGAAAATCGAGCTAGTATGGAAACCACTACTGTACAACACTTCTGGCACAAACACATCTCCCCGGAGTCAAACAAAGCACACAACACAAGCACCCTCGATAGGTAGTAACTGGCCAGAACCAGTGCGCAAAAAGTGAACGGAGCGGACAGGGCCAAAAGAGAAAAATGAGACGAAACCTGGAGGAAGAACATGCAAGTAGAAGAACATGAGAGATAGCCACAGTGTTGAGACACGAGAGGACGACTGGCCAAATGCAGCAAGACAGCAAGGCAATGACATTGACTACCAGTGCTCAATCTTCATCACGTCAACATGTAGCGACCCCTCAACAGCCCCAGAACTAGCACCACAAAGCTGCACATTTGTATGACATGCATAAAGAGAGGAGGCTTTTAGAACACTTTCAGATCCCTTTTCACAAAATCAGAGAAGGCCGATGAGGATTTTCTCCAGGTTACGCTCAACATCACGACGGTCGTTGAGACGACTACTTTCTTCGTAATCCCGCAGAGAGCATTCACCATAGTGTAACCAAGAAGGGGGTGAATAGTAAGCAGTTGGAGGTGCGTAATATGAGAGCTGACTGGGAGGAGGAAGCCAGCCAGACCTAGCAGGTGCAGACAGCTAGGCCGGTGTATGGTGAAACTGACCTGCATTGGCATCACTTGAGGAGGCGCAAGAAGAGGTGGATGTGTCGGAGGTCCGTGTGAAGGACGGGAATGAGGAGTTGGTGGACAACACGTAGGCAATGGTAGTCAGAGCCAAGCATGCGCACATGGCAATAGCCAGGCAAGCATCACGTGGTGGGTGGAGGCACTTTGGGACAGAGTGGCCAGATTGACCATAGTTCTAGCAGGAGGTGATAGGTATGGCTGCACACGGATCCTGGGATCCGCGGTAACTATCAACGGTTACCGGATCCGGAACCGGAATCGCGGTTCCGGATCCAGGTTCCTGGATCCGGTTTGTGTTCCCGGATCCTAACCGGATTGTGAGAGGGGGG
>SZWC01012404.1:50603-68879 GCA_023375785.1 Penium margaritaceum | reverse complement strand
GGTGTGTGTGTGTGTGTGTGTGTGTGTGTGTGTGTGTGTGTGTGTGTATGTGTATGTTTACTAACTCTTTTTTAGTATGTTTACATAGACAGGGGAACAGAACGGATGCCGGACCATGATAGTGGTTCCATTGCAAATTCTTAGTCATCATGATGACTAGGAAAAACGGTTCGTCCATGTGGGGATTCAAAAGTTGTAATACATCTTCCTATCAGTCTTGAGAACCTACAGCCATGCAAGCACAAAGCTGAATGAGTTTTCTCTCATTCCTTGAAGCTCATGTTGGCCTTGATCCCTTTGTCTAAGAAACTTTGGGTTTCTTGTGGTGTCCTCATACAAGGCTGCATCCACTGCCCACTCTGCTACCCTCTGCCTGATCTTCTGTGCTTGTGTCTGTTAGAGCGTCACCACTGTACGCTGGTTTATGATGGCATGCAACAGCTTGGCCATAGCCTTTGTGCCACCATGCCAGGCCAATAGCTGATGAGATGCCTCGTTCTCCGACCACTACATCCTTCCCTGGCCATGCGATAAGATCTCCATGAGAGGGAACACAAACTTCATATGTTCCTACCCTGCCACCGACTGCCACTATTCGTACTTGTTCTCCTTCACTCGTACCGTACCCTCCAGAGCTACCACCGGCCGCTATGTTTACACCCGTCTCAAGTAAGGTGGCAATAGATCCACAAAAATTGCATCAAGCACCTGCATATGACCTTTATTTGTGTCAAGGCACGCATGTCTGTACATCCCTCACATAGCACGCCTCTCGGCTCCTCAGTCACCCCTCCCATGCCACTCTCGAACATCACAGTCTTCAGCTCCCGCACTACTGCGTCATGTACCGTTGAACATGGGATGGCCCCTTCCCATGTGCACCGGAGCGCATGTTACGGTGCGCATGGGTGGATCAAGAACCTCTCTGGGATGAAAAGGGCCAGGGTGTGCCGAAGGTGTGCAATAGGTAATCTCAGCCCAAACAGATGTACCACTTGCCAGTCCTTGGGCACCATATATGGTCGGTCAGTGGCAGACCTGGAATTTTCCACCAGCCAATCTCTACTGAGCTCCCCCTGGATCACGTAAACTGCTAGAATATTGGCTATGCCTCCGCCTCTCCCAGATCCCTTGTCGCTGCCATCTGTAGCTCATCCAATTGCTACTCATGCACCCAAGCGTAGAGGTCCTGGAACATAGGTCGTAGGCTCTCCTGCTCACATGCTCCTAATCCGGGGACCTCATCTTGCAACGTAGTGGGAAACCCTGTAGCGCCACCTCTCCAAACTCCCTATAGTTCCCCCTCTACCATACTCACCACTCCACATCCTTGCCTTGCCCTGGCTCTCCTGGCCTCAGCAGGTGTAGCAGTCACAGCAACACATGCAAGGACGGAAGGCAGCTACACAAATGGAAAAAAGGCCAGATCCGCCATCAACGTTAATCCCAGGTCGCCTAAAAGTATCGGCAGTCGTACCTGCCGCTTTGCATGAGCCACTTCCTGCCCCTCTAAATTTTTTGGCACATCCGCTGGTCTCAATAGCCACCAAAGAGACAAACAGGTGCAACTACGCTGCCCACCACTTCGATGTGGGTGTCATTTACGAGGGGTGAGGGAGCCACTGGATGATGCACACCTGCAGGATGTTGAAGGCTGCCTGAGCATCCGATATCTCTAAAAGTACCTCAAGCATCTCCTCAAACTGCATGTGTAGCTACATCAAATAGCTCCTAACCAAATGCTTCCAAACCAATCAAGACGTAAAACACCACCATCCCCTCCACAACTCAGGTGACCCCGGCAAGGCCAGCCAGCACACGCTTTATCCACACTAGAAAAAACAGATCGTACATATGGGACTGTACCTCCACAGTCACCGTCTCTTACCCCTCTCACAATGCCATGAATCCTGCCTCCAACTCTCGCACCGACCCCAACACGTACATGTTGTCTAGGTGTGTCAGGACATACCCCAGCCTTGCTATCGCTGCCTGCACCAACTTGAGTGCATCTTGCAATGCCAGCACGAAGAAGAAGGGGCTGATTGGGGCCCCCTGCCACACCCCGTTCGCTGACGCAGCATGCACAGATGGACTATACCCTGGTAGTAGAGGTCCAATGGCTTGCCGTGGAAGAGGGCCAGGGCTAGGATTGACTGCTCAAATCGTCGCTAGTTCCACTGAGTTGTACGTATTCCAGACATCAATTCTTGGGAACTCTCAGTGAAGGTGCGAGTCCAGTTTCTCAGTGATGGTGAGGATCACATTGTCCCTCCTATGAATAAAATGCAAACCACCTGTTGTATCGATGCTAGCGCACCCTTCATCTCCCACCGCTCCGTACTCACCATCTACCGCACCACAAACCACCAGATTCCATTACCCACTGCAATCGGCCCCCCAATGCCTCGCCTCTTGAGATCGGCCACAACTGGAGGGAGTGAAACGGACCAACGGTTGCCATTGTAGCAGCTCCCGGAAGGGGTTCCAGTGGGGGGTATTTTCAGCCCGGACCATCTATAAAAACCAAAAAGAAAATTAAGGAGACCTTGGAGGGAATACCATAAGAACAAGAGCAGGGATAGACATAGACAGAAGCTTAGGTAAGGCTACAGGGACCCCGAGATGGATAGATACAGGCACATGAGCAGGGGTGAAGTAAGAACAGACACAAGTACAAAGGTAGGGAGTGCCGCAAAGGAGGACACAGGTGTGGCTATGAGGATTGATGAGGCAACAAGCCCAAAATCCACAATGGCCGGATCTTCAAAGGTCAGAGACTCAAAGCTAGATGGGGAGGCTCAGACAGACCCTTCCATCGGCCTAGACTCACTCGTCTGCCAAGAATCCACATTGGTGGGAGCATGGTCGGGAGTCAAAGAGAGGATGCAGGAGAGGTCGTTGTAAGTGGGTGCCTTGACAAGGTGGGCATATCGAGACTCGATGATCTGGACACAAGCATGGTCCTGATTTTTTTATAGGCCTTTGACCGTGGGAATATACCGAGAAAGATACACATCCAAATCCGTGGGAAGACCGTGGTGCCTTGTTGGACCTATTTCTACCAGACAAATGACAAGAAGCTCTAGACATGAGTAAGCCAAATATTGACACGATGAGAAAACCAGAGCTTGTATGGTGTGACATGGTCCGACAGAGGACCGTGCGGGAGGCAGTTCAAGGCCCAAATGTGAAGGAATCTGGGAAACTGTCCTCAGACCGTACGACGCTGACTGCATCCTCCATGGTGATGTTTGAGCACCATTTTGTTTGGGTCTGGCAGGGACAAAGAGCTAGTGGAAAAAACTATGTTTTATGACAAATGTATCGATCTTACCAAGGAACATGACACAATGACCCAATAGGAACATATGGGACAGTACTAACACTCATCCATGCCTAGCCACAGATAAAGTGCCAGGGCGACGTCACTTTTTTTGTCAAGAATAAAGATTCATTGCATCAAGGTGAAGTCCCCTGTTGGGTGAGAACATAACAACCATTTTCCCAAAAACAGTTGATTGGGAGGGGACCAAGCAGGTGACAATGGACTAACTCTGGTCAATAGTGGTGGTAGTTGGCTGCTAATGATGTTCGCAAACTTCAACCGCCGCTTTACAAGCCATTGCTTGTAATGGCCTTCGCCGGCCGTAGGCTACTTTAACCAACCATCACTAGCCTCCATGGCCTGGCGAACCCTTGCTTGCACATAGGGACATTCACTGGCCCTCGTTGGCCCTCACTGGCTCTTACCAGCCTTAGTCGGTGTCCTTGACCTTGCTAGCCTTACCGACCTCATCCATGGCCCGGTCGGCCTTGTTTTCCTTGCTTTTGGCTTAATCGGCCTCACCACCCTTTAAGCCGGCCCTCTAGGCTCCACCATCCTTGTCGCCGGTTCCACTTGCACTGTTAGTGATAACATTATGGCCACTTCTCCTTTAACTTCTCTACAGTTGTTGTTACTGCTGCTACTGCCATTGCTCTTGTTTTTGCCTTCTATAGTTGGTGGTGTGTGTGCTCCTACTACTATTGGTGCTACTACTACTATCGTAGACGCGTTTGTGGTGAATCTTCTACGGATCACAGCTGTCGCGGTGACTCTCACCATCATTGTTTCTCTCTAGAGCTAAGTGAGGGATGCATCATCGCTCAAATACCAAGAAACGTTATGTGGAAGATTCCTAACACTACTAATGAGGTGGCAACGCTACACGTAGTCAGCACTAACTCTCTTCAAAGGAAGATGCAAGAATTAAATGGGTCTAAGCTATGGAGACAGACATGATCTCTGAAGCAACCATAATGCAAAGAGGAATGGAAAATAACAAGCACACAAAATAAACAACTACCACGAGTGCCAGCAAGGTTGGACGGTGTGGTAGATATGTTTGCCCCAAACCGGTCAAACCATTGTTCTTGGTCATATCTTGGTGAACAAAATTCCAAATGAGGCGTCTCATCATGATGATACAAAACTCGAGCCGGATGTAACGATTTTACGCATGCCCCTCTGCGAGATCAGTCTATGGACATACAATGCAAAAGGAATCAGATTCGGCCTGTGGCCTCTCCACCAAGAAACTCCAATAGGCTGCAAAGAAGGAGTAGAAGCCCCCAACAAGTCTTCTTCGTTTCGAGCAATTCTAGAGGTGTAAATGGGTGGATGACCACAAATTGGCGCCTCCATGCCAACTTCATCTCGCATTGGCAATCTCCACGGGCATTGATACGACTTAGTGGTCACAAGAAACGGGAGCACATGGATAAGGTGGCTGAATTCACCATCCATGATGTGACAACACAAATGTGAATGCTGTACTAACATTGAGTAGAATGAGGATCACCCATGTAGAAAAAGTGGGGATGTGTGTAACGTTGGCCATCCTCTCCACATGGCTTGAAAGGGTCCTTGGCCTGTTGGTGCAGTTGTACGGGATGGGTTGAGGGTCAGAGACTCTCAAGCACCGTGTACTTGCTTGCGTAACATTGATATCTGAGGATTCGTGTAGCATTCACTTCGCGACAACCTAATGTTTCTAAATCACTGGATCGACTTGTTGCGTTGGCTTCAGGTACTAACTGCCAGCAAAGATTTTCATTGCATAACTTCTTTCCATAAAATGCACAATTCAAGCGATATTAGACTCACTTTATCTTGAGATTCTTGGTGATATGACAAAAGGCCTCCATATTGCAAAAACCAAGATGCGAAATCGTGTTGCCGACTATGATGGTCTGAAATTCCGAGTTTTGCCGAATTTTGAGCTCATTGGCACATCTCCTCCTTTCGTGCCATATCTTTCTGTCTGATTGAGAAGCTCCCTACTTTTTTGTGCTCCTCCACTAGGAACCTAGTTATTTTTTTTTGTCCGTTTCATTAAGATGTATCATCTAATATAGTGGTTAAACGCGACAAATGTGGAACATTAGTTGCTACGGAATTTCTGGGAAGAACGAGACGAAACCGTGAAATCGTACTTCAACGATCCATATATGAATGCAAACACCTCGTGTCTGTTGAAAGCTTTGACGGCGTGCTGTGGCCAATATTGCCAAACCTTGAACAAGCAAGTACACGGCGCCTCAGTTACCGTGCTTTTGGCCCATTCGAGTAACCTTCTAGTCCAACTCGTTACATGTAGGATTTTAACCCTTATCTGACTGGCCAATTGAGGTCGTCAGCAAACTCAGGGTCTCTTTTGGTACCTTCGAAGCGGACTAGGACCTCGTCTTTTCGACAGCTGACCCTCCAAGGGGGTGAGCCTGCACTCTGACTTTGTTGTTTATTCTACAGCCTAATGGATGTCGCGCGTGGACTATGATTCAAATCTGATTCTACTAACAGGAGTCACCATTTTGAATGAACCAGATTTTACTGTAGTGTTCGTTATTTTTGCGGGTGTAGTCATGCGAAGTCTATGGAAAAAAAATCCCGCTCTGCGGACGCCAATCCAACTCAGGTCGGTGACCCTCCGCATTGCCCCTCCCGCAGGAAACGTGTCGTCTGAGTTTGAGAAATTTATTTCATGTTTGGAAAGAATAATGGGAATTAAATTTGATTATTCTCTTTGCCGTAATGAAGATGTTTCCCAGACGCTGGGAACCCCGCCACGTAGGCAGACTGAACGTTGCAATGATGAAAAATCGGTGGGTGCTATTTGATTTCTCCATCAATTTTGCAAGAGTGTATTGGTGCAATCACAAACGTGTGCGAGCGCTTGTTGAACAGTTCGCCAAACTGCCTCCCACGAACCAAAACGACGCAGACATAGAATCAATAGCAAAATTAGAGCACCGGTTCACCCCCCAAGGCACACGGTAGACTCCACCGCGGCCGCGACCAAGAGTGGTGTCATACCATCACGTGATGACGGCTGACGTGATTTCCAAAAACAGTGGTGATGGTCACCAAATTTGGCGCGTTTTTGTTTGTTGGGAAGAGGTAGACCGGTTCACGATTTATTTATGATGGCGGGCTCAGCGGGAATAGGAAAAACCAGTTTCATTCCAACGCTGAAGCATGATTCTGTCAAACAGACCATCACGCCCAGTGTGACACAAAACGTGATGGTGGCAACCCAAGGTTTCGGACTACGCCCTTGCGTTGGACAGCAGCCACCTGCAAATGCTCCACCCAAGGTTTTGGGCTATGCCCTTGCGTAAGACAGTAGCCACTCGTAACCCTTGATGCACCGATGCACATACAAGCTGTTTGAAGCTGATCCACACACGAGCCCTCCAGGGTCCGCTCCACTCGCAACCCCTCAGGCGCCATTCCATCCAACTAGTGTGCGCAAACCCTGTCGCGGAAGCCCTGAGGCGATGACGATAGGTGGAGCTTGCACGCACCCATTCAGGCGGGGCTCTGCATGGTTGTGCTTGAATTCATCCCTGTCGCTAGCAAGTTGGCATGTGGAAGGCCATGGAGTTCAAGCTTTTGTTGTGGATGGCAATTTGGTCATTCCTTGTGGAAGCATAAATGTCATTCATAACACCCTCATTTGCGACCATGGTGCTGATGCTACGCCACCCAAACCGTACCAGGCGTCGCGTATTGCGGTCAATTTGGATGCAGTCGCGGGATCAGAGGCACATTCCAACGTGGCTGACCTCAAGGAAGCAGTCATGCCTCAAGGCTAAAGTCAGGGTGAGCTTTCACTTGTTTGATTTCATGGTGGAGGAGTTACGGCTATTGTTGGAGAGGCATAACACTCACTTTTGCCTGGCTGTCATCATGGAGGTACGTGCAGCTGTTGCCCTAGGTCGATTTGCGAGTGGAGGCACATACATGTCCATTGCCAATCACTTTGAGCTAGGCCGTTCAACGGTAACCACAATCTGCCTTGAGTTTTTCCTGGCTTTCCGTCATATCTTTAAGAATGTTTACGTCAAGTGGCCTGGCAAGGAGGCATTTGTGCAATTAGAGAAAGAATTCAAGGGTTTGAGAGGGGTTCGGGGGTGTGTAGGTGCTATTGATGGATCGTACATACCTGTCATTGGTCCGAAGGAGCACAAAGAGTCATACTATTACCGTAAGGGTTTCTATGTTGTTCTTCTACAAGCTTTCTGTGATGCTCGGAGTGTCATATACGACTACCATGTCGGATGGGCCGGCTCAATGCACGGTTGTTCACCAAGACCCGCCTGCATGAGCGTGTGGTCAGAGGGGAATAATATGGGTTCAAGCCGCTGGGCGATGCAGCATACCCGTGCACGCCATACATGCTTCTGCCTTACAAGATCATGGGTAGTGGCCTGCAACCTTGGCAGATTTACTTCAAGAACAAACATTATGCTTCACGTATGGTGATTGAGTGAACTTTTGGCTTGCTAAAGTGCAGGTGGCGCATTATGCTAAAGCGCATGGACCAACACTTGCACAAAGTGCCTATGGTCGTAACATGTTACATAGTTCTTCACAATATGTGCCAGCTTCATGGTGACACATTCGACATGCATTGGTACTATGAAGCTCGGACCAGTGCCATGCGCATGACTATGCATTCCCCTCAGGAGACGGCTATAAGAGCGGCTACAATGCAGGATATAGAGGTAGTGGGTACGAGTGATGCCGCTGTGTCAAGAATGCTACGCTTAGAGCTGGTTGACAGTACGGCCGTGTAATACAGGCAGTCCCTCGTTGAAAAGGATGCATTAGCAAAGGACATGTACATGGCCCATTTACAACGTCGTGGATTTGTGTAGGCGTGGGTATTGCAAATACACCTTGCATTATCGCGAGATTGTAATTTTTTTTAATGCTTTTGAATGTAATTCCATGCATGTGTATGCATGTGGTAAAGGGTAACAAGCGTTTGCTACCCTTTACCAGACTCTTCAGCCAGTTTAATGTGTGTCATTTTCTACCATAGGTGTTCCTAGTTGTATGCATTGTATTTCCAGAGAGTTAGGTCCATTTGACAGTCGTGAATTTACATAATGCCTGGAAGACTAGACAAAGTTATGACATGCAACCATGACACATTGTAATAGGCACACTATTTCACTTGAAACGTATGTGGTTGAATGTAAAGCACAGTGAAGGTTGTTATGACATGTTCGCACTTCATGTGCACAATTGGACAATGCTGAACATTAGCAAGCTCAAATAAGCCTTTGCTTCTGTGGAATTCAATGAATACCATCTACTTTCTTTTTCAAAGGCACGTTGGAGCATGCAAACACGGCATTGTCCAATTGAGGCGCAACTTATAATGTGGACTCGTATACAAATGCATTAGCACTTATTTATACCATCTACATGTCAAAGTGAGCACTAACCAATGAATACAATCTACTTGCTTCATGATAGGCACATTGGTGGATGCTAACACTACATAGTCAAATTCAGGTGCAGCATGTAACGTGCACTCACTAAATCATACCATATGCTTCCAACATGAAGGGCACATTGGAAGATGTAAATACTACATTGTCAAATACAATTGTGCACAAGTAATACATTGTCCAGGATGAACCACACTAAAAAATGTCTATAAAAATGTGAGCTCAAATGACATCAACGTCGTCAAGTGTCTCCTTGCTACGGAAGTTGATATCCATCTCCTCCTCCACTGCCTTAGCTTCTGCTTCCAATTCAGCCTCAGCATTTTCAGCTCCAACCTCTCTTTCAGTGTCTACGTATGCCTCTTCAGCGACAATCTTCGTCTGCACAGGTTGAAAGGCACTGCCAACACCTCCCATTGAGGGCACACCCTCGCACTGTGACACACTGGGAGAAGTCCGAACTGTAGTGTTCATGGATGGTGGTGGCTGCATTGTTGCCCGAGTCTGTGCCATGCCCACTACACCAGATGCGCCCATGGTAGATGTTCACGTAGCACACCCGAATGCTCCCACACCTAGGGTGACTCCGTCTCCAGTGAAACCCATGGAAGGCACCCCTTCGGCATACCCAAATGCGCCCATTCCCTACCCCATGCCTGTTATGTTCTGTGTATGCCCCTGGTCCAATCAGCGGAAGACTTAGACTGGGTATGCACTGCGCTTGTAGCGCAAGTCCCCCAGCGACATGCAAGAGAGGCTGAGAGAGACAAGGCATGCACTGCTCACCCTTGTGGAGTAAGTCCCCTTGGTCTACTCTTGGTAGTCTACCTGGTGCATGCTCCTTAGGACAACTTCTTACAGCCTAGTGGGTGAAGGCACCGTCTCGCAAGCGAGAGGTCCGGGGTCAAATCCACCTAGGACCAAATTTTCCTTTGTGACTAAAAAGGGCCAAGGAAGCTTCCTAGAAGCTTCTAAGGTCCAAGGTGGATCAAGCGCCACTTGGCGGTCACAGAGGGTGCCATGTCATCAAAGCTCATGACACTGTCTAGGGTGGCCTTGGAGGGAGGCCCCTCCAAGGAGCCATTGGGAGCACTGACCAAAGACTATATAAGGCCTGTCATTTGCATGTGATAACATCATCATCTCTTACTCTTGAGACTTGGGAGAAAACTAATCCCTTGTTGGCCACCAAGAAAGAGGGTAAAGAACAAGTGCAAGTGCACACTTTGGTGTGTAGCATTGCCAGTTGGGTGAGAGTTTGGAACACTCTCCGGCCACGGTTGGGACAAGCTAAGTGAACCTTTCAGTGTGGAAACACCACTCCGTGGGTGATCTCTACCTTGGTTGTAATACCAAGGGCGGTCGGCAGTTTGCCTGTCGGCGTCGTTTACTCTAGACCGTGGCCAAGTGCGGAGTGACAAAGGGTTATGGGCCCACACTGATCGGGAAACTTGGTTCTTTGTACCACCGCTCAGTTCACGTAGCAGGTACCTCCGCAGCAGACAAGACACCACTGCTCCATCTGCTTCATCGTCGGTCCACCTTGGACCAAGGTACGCTTTGTGAGAGACCGGACGCGGGTTGGACCCGTGGTCCACTTTTGCTCTCCACGGACAAGGAACGAGGATACGCTCTGCCATTGTTCGTATGACCCTCGAGTCCTAAGCGGGTTACGCTCTGCCCTTGTGGGTACGACCCCGTGTCTGTGGGAGCACTTCCTCCACAATAGCTAGGAGACCATTGGCTGGAGGGGTATGCAACGGACTGCACCTTGAAAATCTGTAGCAGTCATCAGCCTCATCAGCCTACATCGGCCTCAACGAAGCAGAACAGCAGAGACTAAATGAGCATCCTTGACCACACCGCAATCATGCCGGGGGGTCAAGAGATCGTTCCAGCCACCTCACGGCCCGCCGAGTTGGGTGCGGCCAACACCATCGCACGCTTCGATGGAAAAGCCTTCGGCACGTGGAAATGGCAGTTTGAGGTGGTGATGCGCGTGTGCGTGTACCTCAACATGCTGAAAGGGACGGAGGTAGCACCGGAGGACGAGGCAAGCGCGGAATACGCAGAGTGGCGAGAGCGGAATGACATCGCTCTCGCACTCCTCGTCACGTCCATAAGCCCCTCCCTAATCTCCCACATCGAGGGGTGCACGACGTCAGCTGAGGCTTACACCAAGCTGAAGAACGTGTACCAGTCAACTTCCCTCGCCAATCGACTCTTCATCCTGCAGCGCCTCATCGGGCTGCGGGTGGGCGAGGGGGAATCCATCTCGGACTTCCTCCAGCAGTTCGAAGGACTGCTTCAAGAAGCCCGCGCCATGTCCTGGCAGCTCGACCAACAGATGCAGGCCATGATTCTCCTCATGGCCTTGCCGCCAAGCTGGAGCCCCATGATCACCACCTTGGGCGGTTGGGAGGAGTCGGAGTTCACGTACCCTCGTGTCTCCGAGTTTGTCCGGAATGAGGCCATGCGGCGCAACAACGGCGTCATCAACAACGCCGCGTACGCGAGTGGCTCGGGAGGCACCTCCTCTCATGGCAACAGCAGAAGCAGTGGCGGCGGGAAGAGCGGCAAGAAGAAGGGCAAGTGCCATAATTGTGGCAAGGCGGGGCATTAGGCGCGGGAGTGTCGCATACCAAAGAAGGAAGGAGGCGGTGGTGGGAGCAGCAACGTGAGTAAGAAGGTGGACTCGACGTCCACGAGCATGATGGCCGAGAGCAAGGCCCCTCCCAAGGGCTCTGCGCTGCTGCGGCCGGGAGCCTTCGGGCTCGACAGTGGCACGGACTACCACACCTCTCGCGAGGCATGTGGCTTCTCGTCCCTCACACCGTCCACGGCCAAGTTCCGGTGTGCCAACGGCGGCATCGAGTACGCGGCTGGTGAGGGAGAGAAGGTCATGCACACGCGGCTCAACGGAGTCGACAAGGATTTGCGACTGCAGAACGTTGTCTACATGCCAACTTTCGCCGCGAACCTCCTCTCCGTCTCGCGGATTACGGATCACGCGATGACGGTGGTGTTCACACAGAAGGAAGCCGTCATCCTCAAGAACGAGGACGTGACGATTACCTACGCTACGTCAGACCTTGTCGCTAAGGTGCCACGAACGGATGGGCTCTACGTTCTGCAAACAAAGAGCGCGGAAGGGCACGCCGGGGCGGCAGAGGCAATAGCGGAAGCTGCACCATCGCCGAACGCTAAGACACCATCCATGCCGCCTGCTGTGGCGGCAAAAGACGCGGAAGTAGTAACTGCAAAGCTATGGCACAGACGCCTAGGGCACGTAGCCGACAGCACCCTGCAGGTCATGCAGGAGCAGAAGCTTGTACGCGGGCTGGAGGGATGTGAGCTGAAGGGTGGATGCAACGCTGGGTGTGAGGCTTGCCTACAAGGGAAGTCAAAGCGGAAACGCTTCTCCAAAAACGGTCGCAGAACAGAGGGCATACTCGACCTTGTCCACAGCGACGTGTGTGGCCCCATGCGCACCACGTCCAACGGCGGCTCCAAGTACCTCCTCACCTTAATCGATGATTACTCTCGGAAGGTGTGGGTATACTTCCTCAAAACAAAGGGAGAGGTACTGGAGCGCTTGCAAGAGTTTGTCGCCATGGTGGAGCGACAAACCGGACGGAAGGTCAAGGCCCTGCGGAGCGACAACGGTGGAGAGTACGAGGGGTGCAAGCCGTGGCTTCGGGCACACGGCATTGTCCACCAACCTACTACCCCCTACACACCGCAGAGCAACGGCGTGGCCGAGCGCATGAACCAGACCATTCTGGCCATGACGCGAACCATGCTGTTCGACTCAAAGCTCCCTCCTCGCTTCTGGGCGGAAGCAGCGCGCACTGCATGCTACCTCATCAACCTCATGCCTGCTGCAGCACTGCACAGCAAGGGGACAGAAAAGGAGCAAAGTGCAGAACGCATGACGCCGCAGGAGGCGTGGTCGGGAAAGAAGCCGGATGCCTCTCACCTAAAGGCTTTCGGCTGCACGGCTTGGGCCAAAATCCAGGACGGGCAAGGAGCGGGGAAGTTGGATGCACGTGCGTGCAAGTGCGTGATGATCGGCTACGAGGCCGCGCACAAGGCGTACAGGCTGTGGGACCAGGCAGCAGGGAGAGTCATCACCTCCAGAGATGTGACCTTTCAGGAAGAGTCACACGACAAGGGAGAACTGCTGGACCCAGAGAACTCTCCAAAACAGGGAGTGTGGATCGTGCTGCTGGAGGCGGGTGACACACCCCCGCCTAACTGGCGTGGGACGCCAGTGGCCATAGCCAGTGAGGCTGCCAATTCAGGGAGAGCGTCTGCTCAGGCTGAAGCGGAGTTGACATCCGACACCGCGTCGGAGACATCCGAGGCCTCCTCGGAGACCAGTGGCTCTTCCCTTCCAGCGACCCCTCTTGGGGAAGCACAGCAGCAGCAGCAACACGAGCAGCCAGCACCAGCACCACTGCGGCGCAGTGAGTGCCAAGCAAAGCCTGCGAAGAACTACGACGGAGGGAAGGCCGAGTGGACTGGCCTGAGCTGGTCGTGCCTTGCGCAGGGAGAGCCGGCTACCATCGCCGAGGCTCTCTCGCGGCCGGATGCCGCTAAGTGGAAGGAGGCGATGGAGAGCGAGCTCGCCTCCATCGAGGAGAATGGAACGTGGGTGCTGGTGGACAGACCACCAAACGCACACGTGGTGGGCGTGAAGTGGGTCTTATGCATCAAACGCAAGCAAGACAACATCATCGACAAGTACAAGGCAAGGATCATCGCGAAGGGGTTCTCGCAGAGAGCAGGGTCTGAGTACGACGAGACCTACTCTCCTGTCGCGTCCTTCCCCTCCATTCGCACCTTGCTGGCTGTAGCTGCGGCGCGCAACATGGAAATCCACCAGATGGACGTCAAGACCGCCTTCCTCTATGGGAAGCTTGACAAGGAGATACTAATGGAGGTGCCCGAGGGTGTCAAGGCAAAACCCGGGCAGGTGTGTCGCCTCATCAAGGCGCTCTACGGGCTGAGACAGGCCCCAAGGATCTGGTACAAGGAGATGGACAGCTTCATGGCTGGCCTTGGCTTCTCGCACTGCCACAACGACCCCAGTGTGTATGTGCGTGCGGATGACCAGGGGCTGTTGCTGGTAGCGCTGTACGTGGATGACCTGATTCTGGCCTCCACCTCCATGAAAGCCCTCGAGGGCCTCAAGGAGAAGCTGCATGGACGGTTTCAGATGAAGGACATGGGCGAGCTCGAGTACTACTTGGACATCGCCATACATCGCAACCGAGCAGCAGGCACCATCGAGCTCAACCAGACGAAGTACATCTCAGAGGTGCTTCGGCGCTATGGCATGGAAGACGCCAAACCCCTCAGTACTCCTCTCCCCACGAAGTGCAATCTCACCTCCGCCCACTCCCCCAGCACAGAAGCCGAGCGCCGCGAAATGCAGGATGTGCCGTACCAGTCTGCGGTGGGTAGCATCATGTATGCCATGGTTGGCACGCGGCCGGACATCTCCTTTGCTGTGGGGCTAGTCAGTCGGTACGTGGCCAACCCTGGGCCACTCCACTGGCAGGCCGTGAAGCGCATTTTGCGCTATCTCAACAAGACACGACACATGGGGCTGCAGTACGGCGGCCTTCAAGGAACAGACCCTTTGTGCCTCAAGTGCTACACCGACGCAGATTTTGGAGGCAACGTGGATGATAGGAAGTCCACCTCAGGCTTTGTGTGCCTTGTGAACGGCGGCGCTGTGTCGTGGGCCAGCCGCAAGCAGGACTGTGTCTCCATATCAACCGCAGAAGCTGAGTACGTGGCGCTGTCTGAGGTGTGCAAGGAGACGCAGTGTCTACGCATCTTGCTCGCTGAGATGCACGCACCACAGAAGGAGGCCAGAGTGATCCACGTCGACAACCAGAGCGCGATGGACATCGCGTTCAAGGACACCCTCTCCAGGCGGACCAAGCACATCGACATCCGCTATCACTACACGCGCGACCTCGTCGCCAAGGGAGTGGTGGATCTGCAGTACATCTCGACCAAGCAGATGCTCGCGGACTTCCTGACGAAGCCGCTGGACAGTGACCCGCACATGGCAGGGGCACGAGGAATCGGGATGGTGAGCGCAGCAGACGAGGACTGAACGGGCGGGCTACTTCACAGGTGGCCGACATCGCTAGGCCCATGGCCGCAGCAGGAATCTAGCCGCAGATGGACGCAGGTGCAAGGGAGAGTTTGTTATGTTCTGTGTATGCCCCTGGTCCAATCAGCGGAAGACTTAGACTGGGTATGCACTACGCTTGTAGCTCAATCCCCCAGCGACATGCAAGAGAGGCTGAGAGAGACAAGGCATGCACTGCTCACCCTTGTGGAGTAAGTCCCCTTGGTCTACTCTTGGTAGTCTACCTGGTGCATGCTCCTTAGGACAACTTCTTACAGCCTAGTGGGTGAAGGCACCGTCTCGCAAGCGAGAGGTTCGGGGTCAAATCCCCCCAGGACCAAATTTTTCTTTGTGACTAAAAAGGGCCAAGGAAGCTTCCTAGAAGCTTCTAAGGTCCAAGGTGGATCAAGCGCCACTTGGCGGTCACAGAGGGTGCCATGTCATCAAAGCTGATGACACTGTCTAGGGTGGCCTTGGNTGGGAGCACTGACCAGAGACTATATAAGGCCTGTCATTTGCATGTGATAACATCATCATCTCTTACTCTTGAGACTTGGGAGAAAACTAATCCCTTGTTGGCCACCAAGAAAGAGGGTAAAGAACAAGTGCAAGTGCACACTTTGGTGTGTAGCATTGCCAGTTGGGTGAGAGTTTGGAACACTCTCCGGCCACGGTTGGGACAAGCTAAGTGAACCTTTCAGTGTGGAAACACCACTCCGTGGGTGATCTCTACCTTGGTTGTAATACCAAGGGCGGTCGGCGGTTTGCCTGTCGGCGCCGTTTACTCTAGACCGTGGCCAAGTGCGGAGTGACAATGCCCAGCCCCATACCCATTCCCATAGTCTATGGGGAAGCAAGCAACGCCGAAGCCGAGGTGATCTCTTGCCTCATGCGCATCTCGAGAAGGTCACACGTACGATTGAGACTGTGCAGGATGTTGGGAACAGGATTGAGACTGTGGACCACAGTCTCAATCCTGTTCCCAACATCCTGCACACCGTCATTTGTGCGACACATATCATCAAATAACAGACGCATGACAGGATCAAGGTCAACATCAGATGTGGCCTGCCGTCGTATACCTCCTTCACTGCTTTGGGAGTCCGTTGTCCCTTCAATGCCACTCCCGTCCTTTGCCCGATTTTGAAACTATGGCCTACCTCTAAACAGCTTGTGCAACCACACAAACCATTCGGATGGGACCACCCCCGCCTCACCCCTTATGGTGTACCTCTTGAGGTCCCTTATGTACCTCTCCTGCAAGTTCTTGAGCTTCCACCGCGTGGCGTTAATGGTGCGTTTCCATGACGGATTTTCAGTAACTAGCTTGTCGTGGAGCATGGGAAAGGTGCACCCCCATTTCTTCTTGGTCTCCTCAAGCTAGTCCGCCTACAACTCATACCTTGCTTTTGCAATGTCTGTCTCTTCTGCTTCGGTCCACCCACTGTGTTCTAGATTGGGAGATGAACTGCGTCGGCCACTAGAAGTGGAAGATGTCCCATTGTCCCGGTTGTCCCGACGCCGCCTTCGGCCCACTGACGTCATCGGTGTCTCTCCAGCGCTACTGAAGTAGGTAGTTCTAGCGGAAGGAGACTTTGGTGACCCGGGGAGACTCTCTTCATCTCCGTGCTGTGTTGTTGGGCTGGTTGCAGATGAGATGGGGGACATGACGTTGGTATGGTTCTTGTAGGGGCGTTTGAAGGAGCCAGTCCCGGTCACGCGGCCGTCGCCGGCGTTGCCGATGGGCATTTTATTGCCAGCGATAGACGCTCGCGTCGGCTTTGGTGGTGATAGCATGCCACAGGTCTGCACCTCGGGCCTGACGTCGCTAAGGACTGGCTTTGCGAGTAGAGTTGGCACCTACGTCGCATCACGCTCGGACTTGTGGTCCTTGTGAACAAAATCACTGGGAAACTTCTTCATAAAGGCGTCGTCCTCTGTTGTGCTGCCACGTTGGCAAACCTGGTCATATGAGGTGATGTTTTCTTGCGTCACCAGGTGGAGCCGGTTGATGGCACGTATGGACTTTGCAGCATCCGTGCTTGCCGGCCCTATAGGATTGACAGAAGGTTGCGGGACATCCATGGCTCACCGAAGGATAGAGGCGAGGCACAAGAATGGTTGGGGGAGGTGGTGTTGTAGTTGACTGCGTGGCTGTGTGAATGCCTCCACTAGCACAAGATCTGCCCCTATCTGTCTCGAGGAGCGTCTAGAGGGTGCATGGAGTCCAATATTGCGACGATGACTGTGTGCGGTCGACGTGTCCTAGCGACTGGTGTGGCTCATTGTGGCGGGTGGCACGATCTCCCCTAGATGAATCACGCTGTTTGGCAGGATGGTGTGGAGCCATCGCCTGGCAGTCCACCGTGGACGGGATTGCGGGCGACCATCAAGCATCATCAAGGAGTTGGGCGTGATGGGCCGTGATGGAGTGCGACCGACGGGGGGTCAGAATGGCGGGCACGTGGGTGGTGACGGCAGCAGTCCGCGCTAGGAGAGTAGATAACACCTGCATTTTTATCATGCACACAAATATCGCAGCTGTCGACAAATGATTTGAATTTGCAAACGGTCACCAGAAACCGCGAAACTGGTCATCAGCTGAACCATCACCGGTCCATGACAATGTGACAATGATGTTACGGTTTGACACTATATCGTGCCGTCAGATACATTTTATCTTGCATCTAAAACGCTTTTTCGAGGTTGACAAGACCACCACGTGATGGTATGACACCACTCCAACTCCTCGGTTGTGGTTGGGGAAGATTCTAGCGTGAAACGGACTGCGACGTCCTCCGTCGCACCTCAATGCGACCGTGAACTCCGCCGCGGAGGCACCCAAACAGGCCCTCAGTCCATCGCCGGCCACGGCGACCTCGAAATTGCCTCGGCAAGACGGTGCTGGGATGTGGCGGAAAATCCGGAACGCGCGCGACGGACGGTGCTGCGATCAGCAGCAGCAGCTCACGCAAGGTGCCTCCACCTGCGCCAGTTGACGATGGCACCGCCGAGCCAACGTAGCTTCACCGATGACGCCAAGCCGGTGCATCGACCGCCACTGCCGCTGAGTCGCACCAGAACGAGGGGGCGCCGCTGCAGCCGCAGTAGCGGCAGCAGCAGCTGTAACAGCAGCAAGTTCGGCTCCAGAGAGCAGCAGCAGCGGCAGCAGTGGCAGCAACAGTGGTAGCATCAGGGTCCGCAGCAGGTTCAGCAGTATAAAGCAGCAGCAGCTGCTGCACTGCAGCAGCCACAACAGCAGCAGCAGAAGCCGCAGCAGGAGGAGAAGGAGGATCTGGAGGGCAGATATTTCTGTAGCTACAGAGCAAAGACTGGGC
>SZWC01012404.1:2023-16968 GCA_023375785.1 Penium margaritaceum | reverse complement strand
AGGGAGGGGGAGGAGGGAGGGAGGGAGGGAGGGAGGGAGGGAGGTGTTGGTTTGTGTGTCTTTCACCCATCACGAGTGACGTCGATGCATTATCCATATACCCACGTCGGCAGTATATGGTAGAGACGTCGTGACGACACGACGGGCCTCCGGACTGTACCGAGACTTCTCCAGCACCTACGGCAATGCCGGCGAGACGCGGTCGATGCGTTCTGGCAGCCCTGTGGGCTTGTCGGGAGCTAAGAGAGTTTTCTCAGTGGGTTGAGACCCGCACATCCAGTGGACTGTACCGGTGCGACGAGGAGACCCAGTGGCTGTATTTGTGCTTCCGATGTTCAGAAAGCCGTGCGTGATGTCTGGATTCTAAGATTTTTTAGCACTGCTCGTATTTTCTCGGTGGTCGAGACCCGGGCACTCGGAGAGCTGTTCCGGTGCCTCGAGGAGACACCATTGATTGTTATCGTGGTGTACGCAGTGTGTTCTCCCTGCTGATTCGTTTGGGTTCAGCGGGGGTGACGGGGCCCGGTGCGGCTAGCTGCCGGTGCCCCTACATAAGCCCGCTAGGGGCTCATTTGTACTCTCTCCTTGTTCTTTTATATTCAGCGTTCCAAACTTCGCCAAGATGCATGCACGTTTCGGTTCAGATGGCGTAGCGTTCTGATTTGTCTGCGTTCAGTTACGGCCAGAAAAATGTTTTTGGGTTGGTTTGAGGACAAACCTTGCAGTGCCGCGTGCGACACCCGTCGTGCGCCGCGGCAAATATTTATGCTGTGGACCTGTCATTTGTGAACCCTCTCTACATGTGTTTATTTATGGAAGCACATTTGACATTGTCTTCGTGTCGTCTAGCCAAACCCTTGCCATTTCGCGTCCGACCTACGTTGACGCTGCGAGCTGCCTGAGCGCCGACGCTGAGCCAGTGGCAAGCGTGCTAGGAAGATTCTTGGAATATTCTCATGGTATCAGAGCAAACGAGCCACAACTCATTGTGCTATGCAGCAGAGACGGAACAAGTGCAACAAAGACGTAGCAGGAGCAGCAACAGTAATGAGTGGCAGTAACGACAACCACCCATAGCACAACAGTTCATGGAGGGACCCACCATGACTACATGGCAGCGGAGCAGTGGAGGTAGCGTAAATAGCGGCGACAGCTCAAGCAATTGCAGTCGTAGCAGCAGCAGCAACAGGAAGCACCTGCAACGGGAGCGGCTACGGGCAATAGCCACGCCGAGCAGCACCACCACCACCGGGTGGCAATAGCAACCGTGTCTAGCTACCGGCCTGTACGCACAAAAAAATGAGGAAGGAGAAGCAGCTCGCAACAGTAGCTTCCGACGGCGACTGCGAGCAGTGGTAGCGCGCAGCGGCCGTAGCAGCTTGAGGCAGTGGCAAAAGCAGCTTGTAGCAACGGCGGCATGAGCAGCCGCTAGCAACTGCTAGCAGCAGTTGTCAACAGCCTCGACAATTTTCTGGCAGGCCGGGTTTTCTCTGTGAGCCCTGCCAGACGGCCGACAGCCTAAAATCCGGGCGTCGTTCGTTTTGCCAGAAAACTGGACCATACCATAATACGCACGTTGTGAACGCAGTTCTGCGGTCAGAATCAGCTAAAATTAACAGTGAGGATTTATGGCTGCCTAAACCCAGGCAGTGTCCACGCTGACCCCTGGTGCCAACAGTGTCAGAAAATCATGAAACTTGGACGCTAGGCATGACATAGCACTGTGAACACAACAACATAGTCAAACACGGTGCTGAACATGTGCAGACAACAAATGCAGAGACAGTGCCTGTCGGCGGCACGATTGCCGAGGAGGTCTGCCGATCGAGCTCAGCACGACGGGGAGAGGAGACTACAAAAAACTGCGTGTAGGCCTCAACGTGTGTCGGCTCCACAGGGCAACGCTCCATCACTGTCGCATCTTGCCGTAAGTCATCTGCACGCCGATGTACACAAGTCAGAAGGACACAAGAGAGTACAAGTGAGAGATGTGAGACATAAACCAACACTCCCCCATGACTCACAAGCGCAGTGCACATGGACGGGCAAAGAGCACAGAGACCAAGTGGACAGGGAGAGAAAGAACCTCACGGACACACACCAACTCCACTCACAGCCTTCTTCAACGAGTCACGCTTCGGTGCCTTGGTCACGAAATCAATCAGCTGCGGTGTTGTCTCAACCCACACAATGTTGATGCTCCCATTATGCAACAACAAACGCACATAGTGATACTTGACATTGATGTGCTTTGTGCGAGTGTGGTGCACGCCGTCATTGTCAGCAATGGCCATAGTTCTCTCATTTTCATAGTGCAACATGATGGACGGGACTGATTGACGTAACTCGGTCAACAGGCAGTGCAACCACATGCTCTCACAAGCACCGGAACCAAGAGCCACATACACAGCCTCGGCAATACTGCGCGCAATGCAGCCTTGCTTGAGCCTGCGCCAGGATACAGCCGTTTTGCCAACAAGGAATATCCAGCCAGTATGACTCTTACCGTCCCGACTGCCAGTCCAGTCACTGTCGGTGTATCTCGTCGCCACAATAGACGGCTGTCGACGGAACATGAGGCCTTGCCATGGGGTAGAAACGACGTAGCGCAGCACTCGGATCGCGGCCTCAAAGTGGAGGTGACGTGACTCCTGAGAGAACTGTGCGAGGAGATTGACGATGAACGCAATGTCTGGGCGTGTCGTCGTAACCAGGAACATCAGTGTCCCAATGATGCGCAAATACGTGGTCACGTCTACTGGCTCCCCCACCACGGCTGGATAAGAACTCTTGAGCATCGCGTGGCCATCAGGCGATGGGTGAGGATGCTCTCGGCATGAGGGGCAGGTCCTCAGCGAAGCGCTCGCACAAGGTCTGGACGTAGGCGGCCTGACGGAAATGCAGGATGCCCATGTAGTGATCATGCTCAAGCTCCATATCCCGAAAGACTCGTACTAGCCTGAGGACCTTCATCTGGTAGGCAGCGTGCAGTAGGTCCTTGATCCGTTGGATGGCAGTTGCATTAGGCGATGCAATGAGCAGGTCGTCGACATGGACTAGGACAGCCACAAGAGTCTGACCTCCCTGACTGATGAATCGTGCGGGGTCGGCAGACCTGAGAAGGAGGCCATCGCTAAGAAGCGTATGACTAATCTCCTGGTTCCAATAGCGCGGTGACTGCCTCAAGCCATAGAGGGCCTTCCGCAGCTTCCAGACCTTGCCGGAGCCGTCGCCAAAGCCCTGGAGGGTGCACCATGTAGAGCTCCTCGCCCTCTAGTGAGCCATGGAGGAAGCATTGCTCACATCCATCTGTTGCAATTCCCACCCGTGCTGGGCAACCAGGCTGAACAACCCCTGGCTCATGGAGAACCGACCGACCGGGGAAAATATCTGATCATAGTCGATCCCAGGAACTTGAGCAAACCCCTTAGTTGTGAGATGGGCCTTGTACTTGTCCAAGGACCCGTCTGCCTTCCACTTTTGCCGGAGAACCCACTTGGCGGCGATGGCCTTACGACCAGGGACGAGGTCAACGAGCTCATAGACGTGATGTTGCCGAATGGCGGCAAGCTCGTCGGCGCATGCAGCCTCCTAGTGAGCAGCCTAGGGAGACGCCCGAGCCTCACATAGGGTGGTTGGGTCCTCTGGTCGCTCCGTAGGGCGGACTGTGAGGGTGTGTGCGTCCTGCGCCCCTGGTCGCATCCGTGTGAGTGTGGCCGCAATGGCATACCGGTGCTCTTGATTGAGCAAGGCATAGCCCAGACCTGACTTTGGATGTAGTTTGGCGATGAATGATAGTGTGGCCTGGCCGAGAGCCTTGGTGCAGGGGTCCCCACTCACGACCGTGGGAGTGGATCTCACATGAGTTGAGGAGCCTCGTGGGATGACCGGGGGTCGTGGAGTGAGAGGACGTGAGGAGGCGACTTAAGTGGTCACTATCGGCATGGGTCTGAGGCTCCCCCCCAGACCACGTGTGTAGCGTGCCGATACGAATGGGACAGCCGGCCCTGAGGGGCTGGCGGACGCGAACGGGGCAGCCGGCCCTGAGGGACTGGCGGCCACGGACGGGGCAGCCGGCCCTGAGGGACTGTCGGACGCAGATGGGATAGCCAGCCCTGAGGGGCTGGCAGGCACGGATGGGGCACCCGGACCTGAGGAGCTGGCGGACACGGACAGGGCGGGCGGCCCTCAGGGGCTGTCAGTCGCGGACGAGGCAGCCGGCCCTGAGGGGCTGGCGCACATGGATGGGGTAGCTGGCCCTAAGGGACTGGTGGACATGGGCGGGGTAGCCGGTCCAGAGGGGTTGGCGAGCACAGACAGGACAACTAGCCCTGAGGGGCTGCTGGACACGGATGGGGAAGTCGCCTCTGAGGGGCTGTCGGACACAGATGGAGCAGCCGGTGAGGACGGACCCGTGGGCGCAGACGATGGAAAGCCTGGACGTGGCTGGACGGAGGAAAGATACACGACTCTTCCACGCGACGGGAGGAACATGGACGCGCCGGAGCGAACGAGGTCGCGAAGAAACAGGTCCTCAAAGAAGAGGGCATCGCAGAATTCGACAATGTAGTTTTGGTTGGGATCCCAGAAACGCTATGCCTTTGATTGATGTGAGATGCCAAGGAAGGTGCACCGATGACCGCGAGGCTCGTGCTTGCCACCCTGGTGTGGGGAAGGCAACCACACGATGGCTACGCAGCCCCAGACCCTGGCCGGGCGCAGGTCGTCGCGTTCCCCACACCAGTGTTGGTATGGGGTGGACTGATGGGGAATGGGTTCGTGGGGAATCCGGTTCCGGACCCACGTCATGTAGGTCATGGCCTCAAAGTAAAAGCCGTCAGAGATTTCGGATTCGACCCCCATGGTGCGGAAGGCACCGGCCATGGTGCGGTTCTATTGCTCAGAGACGTCGTTTTGGGCTGGCGTGTAAGGCGCCGATGTCTCATGATGGACACCACGGGAGGCGAGGAAGAGTGTGGTCTCCCCGAGAAACTCACCCGCGTGATCAGAACGGAAGCGGCGGAGAGGAAAACCACACTTGCGTTCAGCACGGACAAGCCAGTCCCGAATGGTGGGAGCGACGTCGCTCTTCTGCCGAAAGCAAAAGACCCAACGATAGCGAGAATAGTCGTGCGTACGTGTCAGGTTGTAACGACCGTACTCTCCAACTGACTCTGTCGGGAGGGTACCCATGACATTAGATTGAACCAGGTCGAGCGGGGCGGACGCTCGAGAGGCAGAGAGGGGATAGGTGGTATGGTGCATCTTCCCTTGAGCGCAATCAATGCACTCGGTGGGACAAGGTAGAGGAAAGGAGGCTGGGTCAAAGCCGGTGGCCGGCTGCGTGCAAAGCATGCTATCAACAGCGGCTGAGTGGACGTGACAGAGGCGGCGATGCACGAGACGCGTGTGCCGTGGAGACAGGGTGCTAGTAACAAAAACGTGGCCAGCATCGGCCGATGAAGAGGAGACAGAGGTAGAAGCAGACAGGCGCGGTACGTGCCACAAGTTGCCACAGGCAGTGGTATGCAGAACGACACGATTGGACGGACGCAACGACATAGTACGCACACCACGCGAATGCAAAAGTTCCATGCTCATGCAATCAAGGACGATGATAGATAGGAGGTTGAGCTCAAGGCCAGGGACAAAAAGAACATCAGTCAAGAAGACATCACCAGCTGGACCATGAAAACGAACGACGCCGACACCACAAACGGGTAACACCTGACCAGAACCTGTCCGAGCCCCGGTGACATTGGTGATGGAGCCAAGAACACTGAAAGCCTCGTGTGAGGCCGTCATGTGATGTGTGGCCCAGGAGTCGATGATCCACGTCTCTGACAAATCCTGGACCGGTGTGGCCAGGTCGCTAACAGTCACATGGCAATGGGCGAGCGACGCTGACGAAGTAGACGGAGGTGCGAATCGGAAGTGCGAGTAATCTAGGGCATGATCGTAGCAACTACTCTGTCATGCAAGATGGGGAGGAACTAGCGACTATACAACTCGCACTTCCTTGGGGAGGAGGGCACGGAAGGCCGAGTTGGAATGCGATGAACTGCTCTTGCTTGCACTTGCGGGCGGAGGGTCCGACGGAGTAGATCGACTGTGGTGTGACAATGCCGGAGTCCAATAGGGGGAAGGAAGGCGCCGGGGACGGAGGAGTGGATACGGACGGCTGCAAAGGAGGCTACGGTGGGGTCATTGCGAGTAGTGCACATGCAACAGGAGCAGCGACGGTCACGGCTGTGGTGGCAAGGCAGCACTCGAGCTGGCGACGCATGGTGGCGATGACGCGAGCCTCTTCAGTCGGGAGCGGACACGTGTACCACCCGTGTTCTGACTGGCCACAGTTATGGCAGACGAGGCTGGAATTGCCGGGTCTTCCAGTCTGCTGCTGAGGACCCTTGCCCTTCTTGCCTCGTTTCTTCTTCTTGCCAGTTGAGGAGGCGCCGGAAGACGATGTTGCTGCTTGGACAACAACAACCACTGAGGCCAAGGCAGGAGAGGCGAGGGACTCCGTGCGATGGATGCGTGACTCCTCATGAATTTCCTCAATGCGAAGGAAGAGCTCGTACGCCCAGTACATGAAGGTATCGCGGGCTGCCATCGCAGGGAGGAAGTCCTGGGAGTAATGGACGAAGACGTTGGAGAAGGGTTCGGTGGCACCGCGCTTGATGGTCAGGAGCGCGGAGAGAGGTGGTGGCACGTCGTCTCCGAGGCTGTGCAGGAGGTCCTCTGCGCGCTGCCAACAGGAGATGACCGTCTCGGTCTCCTCCATGCGGAGGGAGTTGAACTCCCGGAGCAAGCGTATGCTCTCAATGTCACTAGACAGGCGATGAGGGTGCGTGAGTACGTGCCAGGCTGCTGCCGAGTCAGGAAGTGCGCCAGCGATGAGGTCGCCGAGGAAGGGCTCAAGGGCGAGGCGTGCGGCTGGAGGGGCCACATGGACGAGGGCACGCACAACGCTACCGGCGTCATAGACCTGGTCGGCTTGGGTGGATTTGAAGGGCAAGACATAGTAGGGCCACAAGCCCTTGCCCTGTGCCTAGATCTGGAAGCTGAGCTCCTTGCTCCGGAACTGGTCGCCAGCCTGAAGCAGGGGCGGCGGGGTTTCGAAGTCCTTTGGCATGCGGCCAGCACCCAGAGTAGGGCCTAGGACTGACGGCACCATCTGCTGTTGGCGCTGGGTGTGTTGCTGCGCCAGGAATTGTGTGGCATAGGAGACTACAGGGCTCACGTACCTAGGTGGAACAAACAGTGCTTGCTGACGTTGCTGTAGCTATTGCGACGGCTGCTACTACTGTTGCGATGTCGACTGCTGATGCTGCTGTTGTAATGGCGGCGATGTAGGCAGCTGTAGTGCCGCTAGCTGCTGTGTCAGCGTAGCGAGGCGCTGGCGCAAAGCAGCAAGCAGATCTTTGAAGCAAGCATTACCGAAAACAACGCCTGCAGGGTGTTGGTGCTGCTACTGTTGTTGTAGCGGCTACTGCTGATATTATTGCTATTGCTGTTGCTGCTGCTGTTCTTGCTACTACTACTACTGTGGCTGCTCCTGCTGCTGCTACTGCGCCTGCTGCTGCTATGGCTACTACTGTTGCTGTTGTTGTCACTACTACTATTGTTACTACCGTGGCTGCTGCTACTACCGTTGCTGTTGCTGCTGTTGCTACCATTCCTGATGTTGTTGCAACGACAGCAGCTGCTGCTGCTGCTACTGAAACTGATGTAGCTGTTGCAGGAAGGGGTGTCCTCCAACAAAGGAGGACCCCTCTTTCATCTCTGCCATGTTTCCCCTCCTTGTACCCCTTTTCTTTTTTGTGTGTATTCTGCTGATGTCAGTAGTGATGTCAGCAGTGACGTCAGCCTAAGATGGGTATCGTTAGCAGCTACTTTTGTGTTATCTACTAGGTTGCTATTGTAATTTTTGTTCCCTTTTTGTTGATGATGTTAGCAGTGACATCAGCCGAGGAAGGCTGACGTTAGTAGTGGCTGTTGCTAGAGCCGCTCCTGTATCAGTTGTAGGGCAGTTGTTGCTGCTACTATAGCTGTTGCTACTACTACTGATCTGCTATTGCAACCACTGCTACTGCTGTTGCTATTGCTGTTGTTGCTACGGCTGTTGTTGCAGCAGCAGTTGCTACTACTGCTGTTTCTGCTCTTGCTATTGCGGTTGTTGTGGCAGTAGCGGCTGCTACTACTGCTGTAGCTGCTACTGTTGTTGCGGCTGCTGTTGCAGCAACAGTTGCTACTGAAGCTGAGTTACTGCGTGTTGTAGGATGGGGGATTTTTTTTGTGTTCCTTTTTTTTCCTCTTTGCTCATCACAGCAAGTTCGCTGCTCGCTGTGAGCAGTGAGCTGCGAGCAGCAAGCTCGCTGCTTGTAGCTCGCTGCTTGCTACAAGCAGCGTGCTTGCTGATTGCAGCTCATTGGTCGTTGCGAGCAGCGAGCTGCAAGTAGCTACAGGAGCTACTACTGCTGGCAGCTGCTGGAGCTTCTACTACTGGCTGCTGCTGCCTACTTCTCGCAGTTGCTACTACTACAGCCGGCAACTGCTGCCGCTCACTGTTGTTGCTGCTACGGGCTGCCGCTGCTTCAATTGCGAGCTGCTGCTGATGGATGCTACTGCTGCTTGCGGCTGTGGACTGCTGTTGCTGCGAGCTGCTGCTGCTGTCGGCTACTGCTGCTACACACCGCTGCTGGTGACCGCTACTACCAGTGCTCGTTGCTGCTACAAGCTGCTGCTGCTGCTACTGCTTGCTGCTGCTGCTAGTCCCTACACCTGGATGATGTCACCACGTGCGTCATTGCCAGCAGGTGCCTGATGCAGCCTGCCGCTCACCTCCTCGCGTCATGCGTGGGAGTCATTGCTGCCGGAAAAAATCTGGCAGCATTTTCCCTTGCCCAGTGGCCGTGGGAAAAAATCTGACACTGCCACCAGGCGGATCAATGCTGTCGAAAAAATTCCGGCAGCATTTCCCCTACACTAGCGTGTATGGGGAACCGCCGGCGTAGTTTGGCACCTGTACGCCAGTTGTATGCTGCTGCTGCTACGCTCTGGCTCTCATACCAAGCTAGAAACTATGCTAGAGCGCAGGTTGGAGTAGTGGCGTTGTTGATGTAGCGTGTGGGCTTCCACGCTCGTTTCTCAGTCTGCTGCCCCCTCAGTCTACCGCTCTAGAGTCTAAGTTTAAGTGCTCTTGACTTGTTACTCAGAAATGTCCACGCCAGTGTCAGCCATGGGAGTGTTGGTGTGTGTGGCTTCCACCCTTCACGAGCGACGGCCAGGAGAGCAGTGGTATAGGGGAGCGCAACGACATGATCCCTGATGCGGACCCAGGAGGCATCGCCGCGTCTGCAAGTGGTGGACCACCCGGTCATCCCATCGTGCGCCACGGCAGGTATTTATGCAGTGGACCTGTCATTTGTTAACCCTCTCTGCATGTGTTTATTTATGGAAGCACATTTGACATTGTCTTTGTGTCATCTAGCCAAACCCTTGCCATTTCGCATCCGATCTCATTTGACGCCGCGAGCTGACTGAGTGTTGACGCCCACGGCACGATGGGTGTCGCAAGTGGCAAGCATGCTAGGAGGCACTCTCACTCCCTCCCTCCCCCCTTCCCCTCTCCTCCCCCCTCCCCCCTCCCTCCCAACCCTGCTAGGCAAAAGACAGCCCCAAACCTGGGCGTTGTCCGTTTTTCATGAAAATTGGACCACACCTAAATGCCCATGTTACAAACGCAGTCGTGCAGTCAGAATCATTAAAAAAAATAGCAGCAAGGATTCATGACTGTCTAAAACCCAGGTAGTCTCTAGGCCAGAATGACCCCAGCGAAAACGGTGCCCGAATAGTCTCAAATTCAGACCGTAAGCAGAACATGATGCTACAAGTGCAACCTTGTAGTCAAATCTGGCACAAGACGCATGTAGGTAGTGTCTGCAGAGGCAGTGACCGCAAGCGGCGTGACTGCTGAGGAGGCCCGCTGATGGAGCTGAGCACGTCAGGTGTCTGAGGGAAGAGGCTCCAGCAAAATACGTGCAAACCTCAGCTTGCGTCTTCTCCACCGGACGACGCTCCAGCAACATCCCATCTCGCTGTCAGTCATCTGCACGCCAATGTACACAAGCCGGGAGGACACAACAGATCATAATGAGAGGTGTGAAAAAAACAACACTCCCCCATGAATCATAGGTGCAGTGCACATGGACGGACAGTGATCACATCCATCAGGAAGGCAAGACTCCTCCAGGACAGGCAATACGCAGGCAGGGCAAAGAGGGTAGCTCACGGACGCACACCTACCGCACTTACAGTCTTCTCAAACGAGTCGCACTTCAGTGCATTGGTGAAGAAGTCAGCCAACTTTCGTGCTGTCTCAACCCACACGATGCTGACGCTACTGTCGTGCAACAACAAATGTACATAATGATACTCAACATTGATGTGCTTTGTGCGCATGTAATGCACACCGTCATTGTCGACGATGGCCATGGCACTCTGATTGTCACAGTGCAACGTGATGTACACAACAGACTAACGCAACTCGGACAACAGACAACACAACCACACACTCTCACACGTGCCAAAGCCAAGGGCCACCTACTCAGCCTCAATAGTTCTCCATGCGATGTAGCCCTGCTTGCCATTACGCCAGGACACAGCTGTGCCGCCAACAAGGAAGATCCAGCCAGTACGGCTCTTGCCATCTGGGCTGCTAGCCTAGTCACTGTCAGTGTAGCCCACTGCAACAACAGATGGTTGTTGATGGTACATAAGGCCTCCTCATGGAGTAGAGACGACGTAGTGTAGTATGTATATCACAGCCTCAAAATGGAGGTGACGCGGCTCCTGGGAGCACTACACGAGGAGGTTGACGGCGAGCGCGATATCTGGCCGCGTCGTCATTGCTAGGAATATTAGTGACATGATGACTCATAGATACATGACCACATCAACTAGCTCCCCCACAGCAGTTGGGTCTGAGGTCCTTTAGCTTTGCTTGGCCATCGTGCGACATGGGTAAGGATGCGCTCGACACTAGAGGAAGAAAATCGACAAAGCGAGCGGACAGGATCTGGAAGTAGGTAGCCTAGTGGATGTGCACAACATCCTGGGAGCAGTCATGCTCCAACTCCATACCTAGTAATACTCGTGCAGGCCCAAGGTACTTCCTCAGGTAGGTGGCGTGTAGTAGGTCCTTGACGTGCTAGATTGCAGCTTCATTCAGTGACCCAATAGGGAGATGGCCGACGTAGACTAGGATAGCGATGAAGGGCTGGCCTCTCGTGCTCATGAGTAGTGCATGGTCTGTGATGCTACAAAGGAGGCCGCTGTGAAGAAGCGTGCGACTAATCTCCTGGTTATAGCAGTGAGGCAACTGCTTCAGGCCATAGAGCGCCTGCCGCAGTCTCCAGACCCTACAAGTGATGTCGTCCAAGCCTGAGGGCAATACCATGTAGAGTTCCTCGCCCTCCACTAAACCATGGAGGAAGGCATTATTCACACCCATCTGATGTAGTTCCCACCCGTGCAGGGCAACCAGACCAAGCAGCATCCGGCTAGTGGAGAACCGGACGGCCAGAGTGAAGATTTGGTCCTAGTCGACCCTAGGGACCTGAGCAAACCCATTGGCCGTAAGGCGGACCTTTTACTTGTCTAGGGAGCCGCCGGACCTCCATGTGCGCCAGAAGATCCACTTGGAGCGGATGGCCTTGCGACCGGGGGGGGCTGACGAGGCTACTGTGCTGTAGAATGAAGCTATGTGGCAGGGAATACCGGTGCAAAGTTGTTGTGCTACAGAGCAGAGCAACGTGGTGGAGAATCCTAGGCAATAGGGTTGCGAATTTCTGTAGTCATGGAGGTACGAGGAAAATTATATCTCAAACGAGTTGTGTTGTGGGACGGATTTGTGTGGAAGAGAGTGCCAAAAAGCAGTGTAGCGGAGCGATAGTTGCTGAGTTATGGGGCAGGGAATTCCGGTGCAAAGCTATTGTGTTTCGGAGCAGAGCTGGATGGCTAACAATGCTAGCACAAAGCTTCTGTGTTGCAGAGCGGAGTAGTGTGGCGGAGAATGCTGTGCAACAGGGCTGCATAGCGGTAGTCACAAGCTTCAGGGTAGAGAATGCCGGCGTAGAGTTGTTGTGCTGCGTAGCGGAGCTACGTGGCAGAGAATACCAGGGAGCAGGGCTGCGGAGCTGTGCAGCCATAGAGCTACGGGCTAGAGAATGCCGGGCTACAACTGTACTTCAAAGCTGAGCTGCGTGGCGGAGAATGCTTGGTAGCAGGTCCGTGTAGCTGTTTAGGCATAGAGTCTCTGGGCAGAGAGTGCTGGGCAGTAACTGTGCTGCAGAACTGAGCTACGTGGCATGTAGCACCGGGTAGGAGGGCTACATAGTGGTAGGCATGGAGCTCCAAAGCAGATGATGTCGGCACAAAGTGTGGACTAGATTGATCCACTTAAGGCCTAAATCGAGGAGGAGGAGGGTGTTGTCCCTCTCGCTCGGATACGAGTAGGTAGTGTTAACTGTCGACTTAGGCTGTTTAGCAAGGACGGTGGCGCCATGGATCCATGGCGACATGGAGATCAGAGTGCAAGAAACCCTTATCTGGAGAATGGGAGATTCAACAACAAGTGACCGGGTGTCATGGGCTAGCGAGCTCTTAGAAACCGGTTGACCGGGCCACCCACACAAGTAGTTCAACGTGGGGTCCGGCCGCCACCCTGGGGTTGAACCAATCCGGTGAGAAAAATAACGCCATGGTTATATCAAACTCCGGTATAACCGTGAGTGTCTCCCCATAGGATCAGCAACCCAGTGCCAACAAGACTACTCCTAGCTAGGCATGTATACCATCAGGAATATAACTACATCGACCAGGAGCGTATGTGGATGCATGTCTACTCGTGTGTGACTCTCCATTATTAGATCAAGGTATAGTTTATCTTCCCCATTTTACACACGACACATTCAGTGTATTAGGTATGTAGATTTGGGTAATTTCCATGAATTTTTCTTAAGATATTGTCATCTTCTATTCAGAACAAAAACTATGTGGGTGATATCCATGCCCTGGGAATCGCATGTTATAATTTAACGGTGAACGAAAAATATATGTGACATTATGGGTGAAACGTACAATAGACGTACATTTGTCTTCAGACATTTCACATGGACTTACTTTTGAATCAGATGTTTATTTTCCAGTTTTGTGAGCTCAAAGAGATGTCAATTTCTTGTCGAGGGTAGTCTTGCAATTACTAGATTGAATGTTTTTCTACGACAAACTTCGGAAGTCATCCCCCCCAACCCTAGATTATATTTGAGCACTTTAGCTGGTGTGTGTATTGTACAACGACTATTTCTATACATAAGTGTATCATGTACACTAGTGTAGTTTCTTACATGTCCATGGGTTACATGGACCATATACAAAATATAGTTTTGGGGGGGTTAGGGGGGGAGGTAGCACTGGATTTGGATACCCCCCCCATAGGGTAGAGTGTATTAGCAAAGTGTAGCGGGATGGTGTGTTTATTTCATGTGATGCAAAAAAAAACAAACAGTACATTAATGTATCTCCGCTCGTTGACTGCCGTTCTATTACGATCGACAATCGACAATTGACAATCAAGAATCTCAATCAATAACCATATGCACCAATTAGAGATAGATGTTGAAATGGAATGAAAGCTGTGGACCCCCCACTCAAACCAATAAATGTAGTGGGGTAGTGAAGCAGGTGCGCGTATTGTACAAAAACTAGTTCCGTACACTTTTGTATAATATACAGTAATGTGTGTTTTCTTTTTCGTCAATCACATAGACCTGATACACTGACCAGCTACACTTTCTTCATACTCTACCATTTTGGGGAAGGGGAAGGGTCATCCGGAGTCCAAGCTTATCCACCCCCCAAAATGGGTTGAGTGTATTAGCAAAGCATATTTGCTCAGTGTATGGATATTGTGTGACGAGGAGAAGAGAAAATCCACTAGTGTAGTTGCAGTCGATGGCATACATGCACACGACAAAACGGTCACCATATGGTCCGGTTTCCTCCCCCCCCCCAATCAATGACCAAGTGTATTGGGGTTGTGTATCGGAGCATGTATTTTGGTGACCATGTACTTTGTTCACCAGTATATTGTACATTAGTGTGTCTTCTTACATGTCTCTCGGATACACGCACCAAATACGCTCGTCCCATACAGTTTGAAAGTTGGGGTGGGGGCTTGGTCTCTCGCTGATCCCCCCCCCCCCCAAAGGCTCAAGTGTATCAGCAAAGTATATCTAGTCAATGTATCCGATTTACGTGGTTGATGTAATAAAATAATTACTAATGTACTGGGTGATGATGGCTTGTACGATGTNCACCAGTATATTGTACATTAGTGTGTCTTCTTACATGTCTCTCGGATACACGCACCAAATACGCTCGTCCCATACAGTTTGAAAGTTGGGGTGGGGGCTTGGTCTCTCGCTGATCCCCCCCCCCCCAAAGGCTCAAGTGTATCAGCAAAGTATATCTAGTCAATGTATCCGATTTACGTGGTTGATGTAATAAAATAATTACTAATGTACTGGGTGATGATGGCTTGTACGATGTATGACTATCGATGATCACGATCTAACGAATGAAGTTTGTGAGCGGGGTATTATATACACTATTGTTTTTTTCTTGTGGATCACACACAGCAGATATACTGACCAGCTACACTTTGCCAATACACTGTGCCATTTTTAGGGGGAGGGATGGGGGTCATCCGGAGTCCAAGCTTATCCTCCCCCCCCTCTTCAAATTGGTCAAGTGCATTAGCAAAGTGTATCTGGTCCGTGTATGAATGTTGTGAGATGAGGTGAAAAAAAACCACTAGTGTATTTGTAGTTGATGGCATACATACACACAACAAAATGGTCACCATGTAGTCCGGAGTCTCC
>SZWC01012403.1:73774-86415 GCA_023375785.1 Penium margaritaceum | reverse complement strand
GGAAGTTGGGTTGGAAGTTGGGTTGGAAGTTGGGTTGGAAGTTGGGTTGGAAGTTGGGTTGGAAGTTGGGTTGGAAGTTGGGTTGGAAGTTGGATTGGATGTTGGGTTGGAAGTTGGGTTGGAAGTTAGGTTGGATGTTGGGATGGAAGTTGGGATTGAATTGGGTTTGAAGTTGGGATGGAAGTTGGGTTGGATGTTGGTTGGAAGTTCTGTTGGAAGTTGGGATGGAAGTTGGGATGGAAGTTGGGTTAAAAGTTGGGTTGGAAGTTGGTTTGGAAGTTGGTTTGGAAGTTGTGTTGGAAGTTGGGTTCGAAGTTTGGTTGGAAGTTTGGTTGGAAGTTTGGTTGGAAGTTGGGTTGAAAGTTGGGTTGAAAGTTGGGTTGGAAGTTGGGTTGAAAGTCGGGTGGAAAGTTGGGTTGGAAGTTGGGTTGCATGTTGGGTTGAAAGTTGGGTTGGAAGTTGGATTGCAAGTTGGGTTGGAAGTTGGGTTGGAAGTTGGGATGGAAGTTGGGTTGAAAGTTGGGTTGGAAGTTGGATTGCAAGTTGGGTTGGAAGTTGGGTTGGAAGTTGGGATGGAAGTTGGGTTAAAAGTTGGGTTGGAAGTTGGTTTGGAAGTTGGTTTGGAAGTTGGGTTAGAAGTTGGATTGGAAGTTTGGTTGGAAGTTTGGTTGGAAGGTGGGTTGGAAGTTGGGTTGGAAGTTGGGTTGAAAGGTGGGCTGGAAGTTGGGTTGAAAGTTGGGTAGACAGTTGGGTTGGAAGTTGGGTTGCAAGTTGGGTTGCAAATTGGGTTGGAAGTTTGATTGCAAGTTGGGTTGGAAGTTGGGTTGGAAGTTGGTTTGAAAGTTGGGTTTGCAAGTTGGGTTGAAAGCTGGGTTGGAAGTTGGGTTGGAAGTTGAGTTGGAAGTTGGGAAGGAAGTTGGGATGAAGGTTGCGTTGGAAGTTGGGTTGGAAGTTGGGATGGAAGTTGGGATGAAGGTTGGGTTGGAAGTTGGGTCGGAAGCTGGATTGGAAGTTGGATTGGAAGTTGGGATGGAAGTTGGGATGGAAGTTGGGTTGGAAGTTGGGTTGGAAGTTGGGTTAGAAGCTGGGTTGGAAGTTGGGCTGGAAGTTGGGTTGGAAGTTGGGTTGGAAGTTGGGTTGGAAGTTGGGTTGGAAGTTGGGTTGGAAGTTGGGTTGGAAGTTGGGTTGGACGTTGGGTTGGAAGTTGAGTTGTAAGTTGGGTTGAAAGTTGGGTTGGAACTTGGGTTGAAATTTGAGTTGGAAGCTGGGTTGTATGCTGGGTTGGAAGTTGGGTTGGAAGTTGTGTTAGAAGTTGGGTTGGATGTTGGGTTGGATGTTGGGTTGGAAGTTGGAGTGGAAGTTGGGATGGAAGTTGGGTTGGAATTTGGGTTGGAAGCTGGGTTGTATGCTGGGTTGGAAGTTGGGTTGGAAGTTGTGTTAGAAGTTGGGTTGGATGTTGGGTTGGATGTTGGGTTGGAAGTTGGAGTGGAAGTTGGGATGGAAGTTGGGTTGGAATTTGGGTTAGAAGTTGGGTTGGAAGTTGGGTTGGAAGCTGGATTGGAAGTTGGGTTGGAAGTTGGGTTCGAAGTTGGGTTGGATGTTGGGTTGGAAGTTGGGTTGGAAGTTGGGTTGGAAATCGGGTTGGAAGTTGGGTTGGAAATTGGGTTGGAAGTTGGGTTGCAAGTTGGGTTGGAAGTTGGGTTGGAAGTTGAGTTGGAAGTTGGGTTGAGAGTTGGGTTGGAAGCTGGGTTAGAAGCTAGGTTGAAATTTGGGTTGGAAGTTGGATTGGAAGTTGGGTTAGAAGTTGGGTTGGAAGTTGGGTTGGAAGTTGGGCTGGAAGTTGGGTTGGATGTTGGGATGGAAGTTGGGATGGAAGTTGGGTTGGAATTTGGGTTGGAAGTTGGATTGGAAGTTGGGTTAGAAGTTGGGTTGGAAGTTGGGTTGGAAGTTGGGCTGGAAGTTGGGTTGGATGTTGGGATGGAAGTTGGGATGGAAGTTGGGTTTGAAGTTGGGATGGAAGTTGGGATGGAAGTTGGGTTGGCCGTTGGGTTGGATGTTGGGTTGGAAGCTGGGTTGGAAGTTGGGATGGACGTTTTGTTGGAAGTTGAGTTGGAAGATGGGTTGAAAGTTGGGTTGGAAGTTGGGTTGAAAGTTGGATTGGAAGCTGGGTTGTTTGGTGGGTTGGAAGTTGGGTTGGAAGTTGTGTTGGAAGTTGTGTTTGAAGTTGGGTTGGAAGTTGGGTTGGAAGTTGGGTTGGAAGTAGGGTTGGAAGTTGGGTTGGAAGTTGGGTTGAAAGTTGGGTTGGAAGCTGGGTTGGAAGTTGGGTTGGAAGTTGGGTTCGAAGCTGGGTTGGAAGTTGGGTTGGAAGTAGGGTTGGAAGTTGGGTTGGAAGTTGGGATGGAAGTTGAGAGGGAAGTTGAGTTGGAAGTTGGGTTGGAAGTTGGGTTCGAAGCTGGGTTGGAAGTTGGGTTGGAAGTAGGGTTGGAAGTTGGGTTGGAAGTTGGGATGGAAGTTGAGAGGGAAGTTGAGTTGGAAGTTGGGTTGGAAGTTGGGTTCGAAGCTGGGTTGGAAGTTGGGTTGGAAGTAGGGTTGGAAGTTGGGTTGGAAGTTGGGATGGAAGTTGAGAGGGAAGTTGAGTTGGAAGTTGGGTTGGAAGTTGGGTTCGAAGCTGGGTTGGAAGTTGGGTTGGAAGTAGGGTTGGAAGTTGGGTTGGAAGTTGGGATGGAAGTTGAGAGGGAAGTTGAGTTGGAAGTTGGGTTGGAAGTTGGGTTCGAAGCTGGGTTGGAAGTTGGGTTGGAAGTAGGGTTGGAAGTTGGGTTGGAAGTTGGGATGGAAGTTGAGAGGGAAGTTGAGTTGGAAGTTGGGTTGGAAGTTGGGTTCGAAGCTGGGTTGGAAGTTGGGTTGGAAGTAGGGTTGGAAGTTGGGTTGGAAGTTGGGATGGAAGTTGAGAGGGAAGTTGAGTTGGAAGTTGGGTTGGAAGTTGGGTTCGAAGCTGGGTTGGAAGTTGGGTTGGAAGTAGGGTTGGAAGTTGGGTTGGAAGTTGGGATGGAAGTTGAGAGGGAAGTTGAGTTGGAAGTTGGGTTGGAAGTTGGGTTCGAAGCTGGGTTGGAAGTTGGGTTGGAAGTAGGGTTGGAAGTTGGGTTGGAAGTTGGGATGGAAGTTGAGAGGGAAGTTGAGTTGGAAGTTGGGTTGGAAGTTGGGTTCGAAGCTGGGTTGGAAGTTGGGTTGGAAGTAGGGTTGGAAGTTGGGTTGGAAGTTGGGATGGAAGTTGAGAGGGAAGTTGAGTTGGAAGTTGGGTTGGAAGTTGGGTTCGAAGCTGGGTTGGAAGTTGGGTTGGAAGTAGGGTTGGAAGTTGGGTTGGAAGTTGGGATGGAAGTTGAGAGGGAAGTTGAGTTGGAAGTTGGGTTGGAAGTTGGGTTCGAAGCTGGGTTGGAAGTTGGGTTGGAAGTAGGGTTGGAAGTTGGGTTGGAAGTTGGGATGGAAGTTGAGAGGGAAGTTGAGTTGGAAGTTGGGTTGGAAGTTGGGTTCGAAGCTGGGTTGGAAGTTGGGTTGGAAGTAGGGTTGGAAGTTGGGTTGGAAGTTGGGATGGAAGTTGAGAGGGAAGTTGAGTTGGAAGTTGGGTTGGAAGTTGGGTTCGAAGCTGGGTTGGAAGTTGGGTTGGAAGTAGGGTTGGAAGTTGGGTTGGAAGTTGGGATGGAAGTTGAGAGGGAAGTTGAGTTGGAAGTTGGGTTGGAAGTTGGGTTCGAAGCTGGGTTGGAAGTTGGGTTGGAAGTAGGGTTGGAAGTTGGGTTGGAAGTTGGGATGGAAGTTGAGAGGGAAGTTGAGTTGGAAGTTGGGTTGGAAGTTGGGTTCGAAGCTGGGTTGGAAGTTGGGTTGGAAGTAGGGTTGGAAGTTGGGTTGGAAGTTGGGATGGAAGTTGAGAGGGAAGTTGAGTTGGAAGTTGGGTTGGAAGTTGGGTTCGAAGCTGGGTTGGAAGTTGGGTTGGAAGTAGGGTTGGAAGTTGGGTTGGAAGTTGGGATGGAAGTTGAGAGGGAAGTTGAGTTGGAAGTTGGGTTGGAAGTTGGGTTCGAAGCTGGGTTGGAAGTTGGGTTGGAAGTAGGGTTGGAAGTTGGGTTGGAAGTTGGGATGGAAGTTGAGAGGGAAGTTGAGTTGGAAGTTGGGTTGGAAGTTGGGTTCGAAGCTGGGTTGGAAGTTGGGTTGGAAGTAGGGTTGGAAGTTGGGTTGGAAGTTGGGATGGAAGTTGAGAGGGAAGTTGAGTTGGAAGTTGGGTTGGAAGTTGGGTTCGAAGCTGGGTTGGAAGTTGGGTTGGAAGTAGGGTTGGAAGTTGGGTTGGAAGTTGGGATGGAAGTTGAGAGGGAAGTTGAGTTGGAAGTTGGGTTGGAAGTTGGGTTCGAAGCTGGGTTGGAAGTTGGGTTGGAAGTAGGGTTGGAAGTTGGGTTGGAAGTTGGGATGGAAGTTGAGAGGGAAGTTGAGTTGGAAGTTGGGTTGGAAGTTGGGTTCGAAGCTGGGTTGGAAGTTGGGTTGGAAGTAGGGTTGGAAGTTGGGTTGGAAGTTGGGATGGAAGTTGAGAGGGAAGTTGAGTTGGAAGTTGGGTTGGAAGTTGGGTTCGAAGCTGGGTTGGAAGTTGGGTTGGAAGTAGGGTTGGAAGTTGGGTTGGAAGTTGGGATGGAAGTTGAGAGGGAAGTTGAGTTGGAAGTTGGGTTGGAAGTTGGGTTCGAAGCTGGGTTGGAAGTTGGGTTGGAAGTAGGGTTGGAAGTTGGGTTGGAAGTTGGGATGGAAGTTGAGAGGGAAGTTGAGTTGGAAGTTGGGTTGGAAGTTGGGTTCGAAGCTGGGTTGGAAGTTGGGTTGGAAGTAGGGTTGGAAGTTGGGTTGGAAGTTGGGATGGAAGTTGAGAGGGAAGTTGAGTTGGAAGTTGGGTTGGAAGTTGGGTTCGAAGCTGGGTTGGAAGTTGGGTTGGAAGTAGGGTTGGAAGTTGGGTTGGAAGTTGGGATGGAAGTTGAGAGGGAAGTTGAGTTGGAAGTTGGGTTGGAAGTTGGGTTCGAAGCTGGGTTGGAAGTTGGGTTGGAAGTAGGGTTGGAAGTTGGGTTGGAAGTTGGGATGGAAGTTGAGAGGGAAGTTGAGTTGGAAGTTGGGTTGGAAGTTGGGTTCGAAGCTGGGTTGGAAGTTGGGTTGGAAGTAGGGTTGGAAGTTGGGTTGGAAGTTGGGATGGAAGTTGAGAGGGAAGTTGAGTTGGAAGTTGGGTTGGAAGTTGGGTTCGAAGCTGGGTTGGAAGTTGGGTTGGAAGTAGGGTTGGAAGTTGGGTTGGAAGTTGGGATGGAAGTTGAGAGGGAAGTTGAGTTGGAAGTTGGGTTGGAAGTTGGGTTCGAAGCTGGGTTGGAAGTTGGGTTGGAAGTAGGGTTGGAAGTTGGGTTGGAAGTTGGGATGGAAGTTGAGAGGGAAGTTGAGTTGGAAGTTGGGTTGGAAGTTGGGTTCGAAGCTGGGTTGGAAGTTGGGTTGGAAGTAGGGTTGGAAGTTGGGTTGGAAGTTGGGATGGAAGTTGAGAGGGAAGTTGAGTTGGAAGTTGGGTTGGAAGTTGGGTTCGAAGCTGGGTTGGAAGTTGGGTTGGAAGTAGGGTTGGAAGTTGGGTTGGAAGTTGGGATGGAAGTTGAGAGGGAAGTTGAGTTGGAAGTTGGGTTGGAAGTTGGGTTCGAAGCTGGGTTGGAAGTTGGGTTGGAAGTAGGGTTGGAAGTTGGGTTGGAAGTTGGGATGGAAGTTGAGAGGGAAGTTGAGTTGGAAGTTGGGTTGGAAGTTGGGTTCGAAGCTGGGTTGGAAGTTGGGTTGGAAGTAGGGTTGGAAGTTGGGTTGGAAGTTGGGATGGAAGTTGAGAGGGAAGTTGAGTTGGAAGTTGGGTTGGAAGTTGGGTTCGAAGCTGGGTTGGAAGTTGGGTTGGAAGTAGGGTTGGAAGTTGGGTTGGAAGTTGGGATGGAAGTTGAGAGGGAAGTTGAGTTGGAAGTTGGGTTGGAAGTTGGGTTCGAAGCTGGGTTGGAAGTTGGGTTGGAAGTAGGGTTGGAAGTTGGGTTGGAAGTTGGGATGGAAGTTGAGAGGGAAGTTGAGTTGGAAGTTGGGTTGGAAGTTGGGTTCGAAGCTGGGTTGGAAGTTGGGTTGGAAGTAGGGTTGGAAGTTGGGTTGGAAGTTGGGATGGAAGTTGAGAGGGAAGTTGAGTTGGAAGTTGGGTTGGAAGTTGGGTTCGAAGCTGGGTTGGAAGTTGGGTTGGAAGTAGGGTTGGAAGTTGGGTTGGAAGTTGGGATGGAAGTTGAGAGGGAAGTTGAGTTGGAAGTTGGGTTGGAAGTTGGGTTCGAAGCTGGGTTGGAAGTTGGGTTGGAAGTAGGGTTGGAAGTTGGGTTGGAAGTTGGGATGGAAGTTGAGAGGGAAGTTGAGTTGGAAGTTGGGTTGGAAGTTGGGTTCGAAGCTGGGTTGGAAGTTGGGTTGGAAGTAGGGTTGGAAGTTGGGTTGGAAGTTGGGATGGAAGTTGAGAGGGAAGTTGAGTTGGAAGTTGGGTTGGAAGTTGGGTTCGAAGCTGGGTTGGAAGTTGGGTTGGAAGTAGGGTTGGAAGTTGGGTTGGAAGTTGGGATGGAAGTTGAGAGGGAAGTTGAGTTGGAAGTTGGGTTGGAAGTTGGGTTCGAAGCTGGGTTGGAAGTTGGGTTGGAAGTAGGGTTGGAAGTTGGGTTGGAAGTTGGGATGGAAGTTGAGAGGGAAGTTGAGTTGGAAGTTGGGTTGGAAGTTGGGTTCGAAGCTGGGTTGGAAGTTGGGTTGGAAGTAGGGTTGGAAGTTGGGTTGGAAGTTGGGATGGAAGTTGAGAGGGAAGTTGAGTTGGAAGTTGGGTTGGAAGTTGGGTTCGAAGCTGGGTTGGAAGTTGGGTTGGAAGTAGGGTTGGAAGTTGGGTTGGAAGCTGGGTTGGAAGGTGGGTTGGAAGTTGGGATGGAAGTTGGGATGGACGTTGGGTTGGAAGTTGGGTTGTAAGTTGGGTTGGAAGCTGGGTTCGAAGTTGGGCTAGAAGTTGGGTTGGAAGTTGGGTTGGAAGTTGGGTTTGAAATTGGGATGCAAGCTGGGATGGAAGTTGGGTTGGAAGTTGGGTTGGAAGTTGGATTGGAAGTTGGGTTGGAAGTTGGGTTGGAAGTTGGGTTGAAAGTTGGATTGGATGTTGGGTTGGAAGTTGGGTTGGAAAATGGGTTGGATGTTGGGATGGAGGTGGCATGGAAGTTGGATTGGAAGTTGGGTTGGAAGTGTCAACTGGCCTGAGGCGAACGGACTAGAAAACAGGGCCGACACAATTGCACCTGCCGTCCACTCCTAACATTTCAGCCAGGAGAAGATATCGCCCTCAGGATCACTGCTAGTCAAAGACTAACTCCTGGGGCTTAGACCAACGAGTGTCTTCTTTATGCTGTTCCTTAGTTGGACAACTCTGTGAGGAGAATCTAAGGCCAGATTGTGTACTTAGAACGAGGAATGAGCTTGGTACATATAGTCCTAGGCCTGGCTTCTAAGGTGTGTGGGTAGTGGCACTTTTTGGGTGGTCACTCCACACCACCTCACCAGTCCGCCAAATGGCGCATCCACTGACTGCCAAGTGGCGCACTCTCCTCATGCATGGAGAAATGTCTATGAAACATCCCCTGTGCTAGAAAGGTAAAAAAACCTTCTGCACACATCAAGACTCGATCGCAGGACCTGTTGTTCCTAAGTCTAAGATGCTATCCATTGTGCTATACTTCTGGTGTCTCGCTTGGACTTACACCATGAACAAGGTTTGGGGGACTTACTCCAAGGGAGCAGTGCATGCCCAACCTGTCCATCAAGCCATAGCAGTGGCCATGGGGCATAGAAGACAAACAATCTCTCCCTTGCACCTTAGGCCACCTGCTGTGGTAGTTCTCTTCGGCACGAGCCTGTAGCTCTAGGTTGTGTTTGTGCACGTCAATTTTCTTGGTCTTTAGTTCTCATCTCTTGCATCCAGCATGCCGACTCCTAGAGCACCTGCAACATGCAAGTCGCTGTCTAGCGGCTTTGTCAGGAAGTCCGCAAGCATTTTCCTGGTTGCGACGTGCTCGGGTTCCACGACACCCCTGGCGACAAGGTCACATGAGTAGTGGTACCGAATATCATTGTGCTTTGTACGCCGGGATGTCATTTCGTCCTCTGCCATATCGATGGCACATTGGTTGTCGATGCGGATGACCGTTGCTTCCTCTTGTGGTGCCTTGATCTCACCCAGCAAACAGCGAAGCCACTGCGTTTCCTTGCACACTTCGGAGAATGCAATGTACTTCGCCTCAGCAGTAGAAAGCGAGACGCATTCTTGCTTCCTACTTGCCCACGAGACTGCACCACCATTGAGAAGACAGACAAACCCTGAGGTGGACTTCCTGTCATCAAGCTGTCCTCCCCAGTCTGCGTCACTGTAGCATGTCATTTGCAGCAAGTCTGATCCTTCAACACCTCCAAACCGAAGTCCGACGTGCCGAGCCTTTTTTTAGGTAGCGAAAAATTCGCTTCACAGCTTGCCAATGTTCTGGCCCATGGTTGGCCACAAACCTGCTCACCTGACCCACCGCATAAGCAATGTCAGGTCGCGTTCCCACCATCGTGTACATGAGGCTCCCAACGGCGGACTGGTACGGAATGGTTTGCATCTCCCGCCGGTCTGCCTTGTTGCTTGGTGACATGGAGGAGGAGAGCTTGCAGTCGGACGGCATGGGGGTGCTGACGGGCTTGCAGTCCTCCATGTTATAGCGCTTCAAGACGTCCATGATGTACTTGGTCTGGTTGAGCTCGATGGTGCCTACTTTGCGGTTGCGGTGAACAACTATCCCGAGGTAGTACTCGAGAGGTCCCATGTCCTTCATCTTAAACCTGCTGGCCAGATTTTTCTTGAGGTCCGTAAGGGCCTATTGCGAGGAAGAACACATTATGAGATCATCCACGTATAATGCCACGAGCAGCAAGCCACATTTGTCCTCCCGCACATAGATGCTGGGGTCATTCCTGCAATGTGCAAAGGAGTTCACAGCCATGAAGCTGTCCATCTCCTTGTACCAGATCCGTGGGGCCTGTTTCAGCCCGTACAACGCCTTCACCAGCTTGCACACCTTACCCTCGGGTGCCTTGAAACCTTCCGGCACCTCCATTAGCACCTCCTTGTCGAGCTTCCCATAAAGGAAAGCTGTCTTCACATCCACTTGGTGGATCTCAAGGTCTTTGGCGGCAGCGACAACAAGCAGGGACCTGATTGAGGCAAACGTGACAACCGGTGTGAAGGTCTCATTGTACTCAGACCCTGCGCGCTGGGAGAATCCTCTCGCCACGACCCTTGCCTTGTACTTGTCGATGCTATCATCTTGCATCCGCTTCAATCTGAGCACCCATTTTGAGCCCACCACGTGAGCGTTAGCGGGTCTGTCCACCAGCACCCATGTACCATTTTCTTCGATGGACGCGAGCTCGCTGTCCACCGCCTCCTTCCAGTTGGCCGCATCGGGCCTTGCCAGAGCCTCAGCCACAGTGAGCAGCTCTCCCTGAGCCAAAGAGGACCAGCTCAGTCCAGTCCAGCTTCCGATGTCCGCGTCGTACTTTGGAGTTTGTTTTCTTTTTCGTGTGCCGCGACGTTGCATTGCTGGTGGATCTGTGCAATGCTGTTACTCCTGTGCTGCAGGTTGCCCTGCAGTTAAGTTTTCTTCTTTTGAAGAGCCACTGGCCTCCGAGCTGTTTTCAGAGGCCTCGGACGTCTCCGACTCTGTATCGGAGCTCGTCGTTGCGTTAGCCTACGCAGCCGCTCTTCCTGGGATACCACTTTTCTTCACGGCCTGCTGTACTGGCACCACTTGCCGGTTTTCAGGAGCTTGATCTCCTAACTCCAGTAGCACCAACCACTCTCCCTGTTTTGGAGCTTGCGTGGGATCATGCATCTCTTCCTTGCCTGGTTTCCTTTCGTCAAAGGTTACGTCTCGGCTGGTGATGAGTCTTCTTCCTGCCAGGTCCCACAGGCGGTAGGTCTTGTGGGCCGTCTCATAGCCCACCATAACGCACTTTCGCGCTCTTGCATCCAGCTTGCCGACACCCTCACCCGCCTGGACCTTTGCCCATGCGGTGNCTTGATCTCCTAACTCCAGTAGCACCAACCACTCTCCCTGTTTTGGAGCTTGCGTGGGATCATGCATCTCTTCCTTGCCTGGTTTCCTTTCGTCAAAGGTTACGTCTCGGCTGGTGATGAGTCTTCTTCCTGCCAGGTCCCACAGGCGGTAGGTCTTGTGGGCCGTCTCATAGCCCACCATAACGCACTTTCGCGCTCTTGCATCCAGCTTGCCGACACCCTCACCCGCCTGGACCTTTGCCCATGCGGTGCAGCCGAATACTTTCAGGTATGATGAATAATCTGTTCACAAGGGAGGTGGATTGGTGCACGCGCTTGAGCTTGTCGTAAGCTTCGGAAGCCAGCGTGTACCCGGCAATGATGGAAACATACTTCTTAGCAATCGCGTTGTTGAGGAATGACATGGCAATATCATTTCGATCCATCCATGCCTCATGCTCGGATGTGCCTTCCGCGGGAACCTGCTCCTCTCCCTTCTGTAGTTTGATGAAGCCGCACACTTTCATCGCCAGCTCAAACTGCCATCTCCAAAGGGGGAAGTCAATCCCCTAAAAAATGGGGATTCCTCCCAAGGGTCCAAGACCTTGCGGTAGTGACGTAGCACTCACATTTGCTCGAGTGGTCTGCCCTGTGATAGCCACTGTTGAGTTTGAGGACTACCCTGCGGCAGTCCCCACTCCTCCTGATGGGTCAACCAGTTTTGTTGCCCTTATCTGCTTCCCACATCTCTGCTTGGTTGAAGCCGATGTAGGCTGATGTTAGCTGATGTCTGCTACCAGTTTTAGGATGCAGATCCATTGCTTACCCCTTCAGCCGATGTTCACCTGCAGACAGAGAAGATATCTACACCAACACACACAGAGTCTTGCCACCAAGGGCAGAGCTTATCCTGGTTGGGACTCAAGGGTCGTGCCTCCAAGGGTAGAGCCTTTCCTTGGTCTCTGTGTACTAAGTGCAGACCAAGCCGTTGATGTTGATGAAGCTGATGGAGCTGATGGAGCCGGCGTGCGCACCTGGAGAGAGCATACCAGAGTTGAGCTAAGCGTGCCTTACAACTTGTCAGTGTGGGCCCATAACCCTTTGCCAACCGGCCTGAGGCGAACGGACTAGAAAACAGGGCCAACACAATAGCACCTGCAGTCCGCTCCTAGCATTTCAGCTAGGAGAAGATATCACCCTCAGGATTTCGGTTCCACACTGAGCAGTTCCTAGGCAATCACTTGCTAGAAACCGTGTCCACTTAACACTTGGTCATTTTCGCACGAGGTGCTAGTCAAAGACTAACTCCTGGGGCTTAGACCAACCAGTGTCTTCTGTATACTGTTCCTTAGTTGGACAACTCTGTGAGGAGCATCTAAGGCCAGATTGTGTAATTAGAATGAGGAATGAGCCCGGTACGCATAGTCCTAGGCCTGGCTTCTAAGGTGTGTGGGTAGTGGCACTTTTTGGGTGGTCACTCCACACCACATCACCAGTCCGCCACCTTTGGTTTTTGTGACCCGGTTTTGGTTTCTGTGACCCGGCTTTGGCTTTTGTGACTCGGCTTTGGTTTATGTGACCCGGCTTTGGTTTCTATGACCCGGCTTTGGTTTCTCTGACCCGGCTTTGGTTTCTGTGACCCATATTTGGTTTTTGTGACCTGGCTTTGGTTTACTGTGACCCGGCTCTGGATTATGTGACTCGGCTTTGGGTTATATGGCTTGGCTTTGGTTTGTGTGACACGGCTTTGGTTTTTGTGACCTGGTTCTGGGTTCTGTGATCCGGCTTTGGTTTCTGTCGCCTGGAATTGGCTTTTGTGACCCGGCTTTGGTTTCTGTGACCCGGGTTTGATTTATGTGACCCAGCTTTGGTTTTTGTGACTGGCTTTGGTTTCTGTGACCCGGCTTTGGTTTCTATGACCCGGCTTTGGTTTATGTGACCCGGCTTTGCTTTCTGTGACCCGGGTTTAATATCCGTGACCCAGCTTTGGTTTCTGTGACCCGGCTTTGGTTTCTGTGACCCGGATTTGGTTCCTGTGACCCGGCTTTGGTTTCTGTTACCCGGCTTTGGTTTATGTGACCCGCCTATCGTTTATGTGACCCGGCTTTGCTTGCTGTGACCATGCTTTGGGTTATGTGACCCGGCTTTCGTTTATGTGACCCGGCTTTGGCTTCTGTGACCCGGCTTTGGTTTCTGTGACCCGGCTTTGGTTTCTGTGACCCAACTTTGGTTTCTGTGACCTGGCTTTGGTTTGCTGTGACCCGGCTCTTGATTCTGTGTCTCGGCTTTGGTTTCTATGACTTGGCTTTGGGTTCAATGACATGGCTTTGGTTTTTGTGACCTGGTTCTGGTTTCTGTGATCCGGCTTTGGTTTCTGTCACCTAGCTTTGGCTTTTGTGACCCGGCTTTGGTTTCTGTGACCCGGCTTTGGTTTCTGTGACCCGGCTTTGGTTTCTGTGACCTGGCTTTGGTTTCTGTGACCCGGCTTTGGTTTCTGTGATCCGGCTTTGGTTTCTGTGACCCGGCTTTGGTT
>SZWC01012403.1:50010-73631 GCA_023375785.1 Penium margaritaceum | reverse complement strand
GTTTCTGTGACCCGGCTTTGGTTTCTGTGACCCGGCTTTGGTTTCTGTGACCCGGCTCTGGTTTCTGTGACCCGGCCCTGGTTTATGTGATCCGGCTCTGGTTTATGTGACCCGGCTCTGGTTTCTGTGACCCAAATTTGGTTTCTGTGACCCGGCTTTGGTTTCAGTGACCCGGCTTTGGTTTATCTCACCCGCCTTTGGTTTCTCTGACCCAGCTTTGGTTTCTATATCCCGGCTTTGGTTTTGTGACCCGGCTTTGGTTTTTGTGACCCGGCTTTGGTTTTTGTGACCCACCATTGGTTTCTATGACCCGGTTTTGGTTTTTGTGATCCCGCTTTGGTTTATGTGACCTGGCTTTGGTTCCTGTGACCCGGCTTTGGTTCTGTGACATGGCTTTGGTTGCTGTGACCCGGCTTTGGTTTCTGTGATCTGGCTTTGGCTTTTGTGACTCGGCTTTGGTTTCTGTGACCCGGCTTTTGGTTTCTATTGCCGGGCTTTGGTTTCTGTGCTGCGGCTTTGGTTCGTTGACCCGGCTTCGGTTTCTGTGACCCGGCTTTGGTTTCTGTGACCCGGATTTTCTTTCTGTGACCCGGCTTTGGTTTCTGTGACCCGGATTTTCTTTCTGTGACCCGGCTTTGGTTTCTGTGACCCGGATTTTCTTTCTGTGACCCGGCTTTGGTTTCTGTGACCCGGATTTTCTTTCTGTGACCCGGCTTTGGTCTCTGTGACCCGGCTTTGGTTTGTGTGACCCGGCTTTGGTCTTTGTGACCCGATTTTGGTTCCTGTGACCCCGCTTTGGTTTTTGTGATCCGGCTTTGGTTTCTGTGACCCGACTGTGGTTTCTGCGACCCGGCTTTGGTTTCAATGACCCGCCTTTGGTTTCTGTGACCGGCTTTGGTTTCTGTGATCCGGCTTTGGTTTCTGTGACCCGGCTTTGGTTTTGGTAATCTGGATTTGGTTTCTGTGACCCGGCTTTGGTTTATGTGACCCGGCTTTGGTTTTTGTGACTTGTCTTTGGTTTCTCTCAAACCAAAGCCAGGTCATAGAAACTAAAATCCGGGTCTTATAAATCAAAGCTGGGTCACAGAAACCAATGCCAAGTCACAAAAACCAAAGCCGAGTCACAGAAACCAAAGCCAGTCCACTGTCACCAAAGCCAGGTCACATAAACCAAAGCCGGGACACAGAAACCAAAGCCGGGTCACAGAAACCAATGCCGGGTCACATAAACCAAAGCCGGGTCAAAGAAACCAAACCCGGGTCACACAAACAAAAGCCGGGTCACAGAAATAAAAGCCGATTCAAAGAAACCAAAGCCGGGTCACAGAAACCAAAGCACAGTCACAAAAACCAAACCGGGTCACAGAAACCAAAGCCGGGTCACAGAAATCAAAGCCGGGTCACAGAAACCAAAGCCGGGTGACAGAAATCAAAGCCGGGTCGCAGAAACCAAAGCCGGGTCACAAAAACCAAAGCCGGGTCACATAATCCAAAACCGGTTCACATAAACAAAAGCCGGGTCACACAAACCAAAGCCGGGTCACAGAAACCAAACCCGGGTCACAGAAACCAAAGCCGGGTCACAGAAACCAACGTCGGGTCACCAAAACCAAACCCAGGTCACACAAACCAACACCGGGTCACAAAAACCAAAGCCGGGTCACGAAAACCAAAGACGGGTCAGAGAAACCAAAGTCGGGTCACAGAAACCAAAGCCAGGTCACAGAAACCAAAGCCGGATCACAGAAACCAAGGCCGGGTCACAAAAACCAAAGCCGGGAGACAGAAACCAAAGCCGGGTCACAAAGGGTCCAAAGCCGGGTCACAAAAACCAAATCCGGATTAAAGAATGCAAAGACGGACACATAAGCCGAATCCGGGTCACAGAAACCAAAGACGAGTCGCAAAAACCAAATCCGGGTCACGGGACCAAAGTCGGGTTACAGAAACCAAAGCCAGATCACAAAAACCAAAGCCGGGTCACAGAGGATCCAAAGCCGAGTCACAAAAACCAAATACGAGTCATTGAAACCAATGCTGGGTCACAGAAACCAAAGCCGGGTCACATAAACCAAATCCGGATTACATAAACCAAAGCCGGGTCACGGAAACCAAAGCCGGAACACATCAACCTAAGCCGGATTACATAAACCAAAGCCGGGTCACAGAAACCAAAGCCGGGTCACAGGAACCAAAGCCGGGTCAAATAAACCAAAGCCGGGTCATAGACAACAAAACCGGGTCACAGAAACCACAGTTGGGTCATAAAAACCAAAGCGGGATCATACAAACCAAAGCAGGGTCACAGTAACCAAAGCCGGATCACAGAAACCAAATCCGGGTCACAGAAACCAAAGCCGGGTCACAGAGACGAAAGCCGGGTCATATACACCAAAGACAAGTCACAGAAACCAAAGCCGGGTCACAAAAACCAAACCCGGGTCATAGAAACCAAGGCCAGGTCACAGAAACCAAAGCCGGTCACATAAACCAAAGCCGGATCACAGAAACCAGAGCCGGGTCACAGAAACCAAAGCCGGGTCACAGAAACCAAAGCCGGATCACATAAACCGAAACCGGATCACTGTAACCAAAGCCGGGTCATAGAAACCAAAGCCGGGTCACAGAAACCAAAGCCGGATCACAGAAACCAGAGCCGGGTCACAGAAACCAAAGCCGGGTCACAGCAACCAAAGCCGGGTCACAGAAACCAAAGCCGGATCACAGAAACCAGAGCCGGGTCACAGAAACCAAAGCCGGGTCACAGCAACCAAAGCCGGGTCACAGAAACCAAAGCCGGATCACAGAAACCAGAGCCGGGTCACAGAAACCAAAGCCGGGTCACAGCAACCAAAGCCGGGTCACAGAAACCAAAGCCGGATCACAGAAACCAGAGCCGGGTCACAGAAACCAAAGCCGGGTCACAGCAACCAAAGCCGGGTCACAGAAACCAAAGCCGGATCACAGAAACCAGAGCCGGGTCACAGAAACCAAAGCCGGGTCACAGCAACCAAAGCCGGGTCACAGAAACCAAAGCCGGATCACAGAAACCAGAGCCGGGTCACAGAAACCAAAGCCGGGTCACAGCAACCAAAGCCGGGTCACAGAAACCAAAGCCGGATCACAGAAACCAGAGCCGGGTCACAGAAACCAAAGCCGGGTCACAGCAACCAAAGCCGGGTCACAGAAACCAAAGCCGGATCACAGAAACCAGAGCCGGGTCACAGAAACCAAAGCCGGGTCACAGCAACCAAAGCCGGGTCACAGAAACCAAAGCCGGATCACAGAAACCAGAGCCGGGTCACAGAAACCAAAGCCGGGTCACAGCAACCAAAGCCGGGTCACAGAAACCAAAGCCGGATCACAGAAACCAGAGCCGGGTCACAGAAACCAAAGCCGGGTCACAGCAACCAAAGCCGGGTCACAGAAACCAAAGCCGGATCACATAAACCGAAACCGGATCACTGTAACCAAAGACGGGTCATAGTAACCAAAGCCGGGTCACAGAAACCAAAGCCGGGACACAGAAACCAAAGCCGGGTCACAGAAACCAAAGCCGGGTCACAGACACCAAAGCCGGTCACAGCAACCAAAGCCGGGTCACATAAACAAAAGCCGAGTCACGGAAAACAAAGCGAGGTCACAGAAAGCAAAGCCGGGTCACACAAACCAAAGCCGGGTCAGAGAAACCAAAGCCAGGTCAGACAAATGAAAGTCGGGTCACAGAAACCAAAGCCGGATCGGAGATACCAAATCCGGCTCACAGAAACCAAAGTCGGGTCACAGAAACCAAAGCCGGGTCACAGAAACCAAAGCCAAGTCACAGAAACCGAAGCCGGATCAAAGAAACCAAAGCCGGGCCATAGAAACCAAAGCCGGGTCACAGAAACCAAAGCCGGATCACGGAAACCAAAGCCGGGTCACATAAACCAAAACCCGGATCACATAAACCAAAGCCGGGTCACCGAAAGCAAAGCCGGGTCAACGAACCAAAGCCAGAGCACACAAACCAAAGCCCGGTCATAGAACCCAAAGCCGGGTGACATAAACCAAAGCCGGGTGACAGAATCCAAAGCCGGATCATATAAGCCAAAGCCGGGTCACAAAACACAAAAGCCAGGTCAGAGAAACGAAAGCCGGGTCACAGAAACCAAAGCCGGTTCACTGAAACCAAAGCCAGGTCACAGAAACCAAAGTCGGGTCAGAGAAACCAAAGCCGGGTCACAGAAACCAAAGCCAAGTCACAGAAACCAAAGCCGGGTCACATAAACCAAAGCTGGGTCATAGAAACCAAAGCCGAGTCACATAAACCAAAGCCGGGTCACATAAACCAAAGCCGGATCACTGAAACCAAAGCCGGGTCACCGAAGCCAAAGCCGGGTCAACAAACCAAAGTCGGAGCACAAAAACCAAAGCCCGGTCAAAGAAACCAAAGCCGGGTCACAGAAACCAAAGCCGGGTCACAGAATCCAAAGCCAGATAACAAAAACCAAACCCGGGTCACAGCAACCAAAGCCAGGTCACAGAACCAAAGCCGGGTCACAAAAACCAAAGCCAGGTAACAGAAACCAAAGCGGGGTCACAAAAACCAAGCCGGGTCACAGTAACCAAAGCCGGCTCACAAAAACAAAAGCCAGGTCAAAGAAACCAAAGCTGTGTCACCGAAACCAAAGCCGGGTTACAAAGACCATAGCTGGGTCAGAGAAACCAAAGCAGGATCACAGAAACCAAAGCCGGGTCACAGAAACCAAAGCCGGGTCACATAAACCAAAGCCGGGTCACATAAACCAAAGCTGGGTTACACAAACCAAAGCCGGGTCACATAAACCAAAGCCCGGTCACAGAAACCAAAGCCGATTCACAGAAACCAAAGCCGGGTCACAGCAACCAAAGTTGGTTTACAGAAACCAATCCCGGGTCACAGAAACCAAATTGGGTCACAGAAACCAATGCCGGGTCACAGAAACCAAAGCCCTGTCACAGAAACTAAAGCCAGGTCACAGAAACCAAAGCCGGGTCATAGAAACCAAAACCGGATCACAGAAATCAAAGCCTGGTCACAGAAACTAAAGCTGGGTCACAGAAACCAAAGCCATGCCACAGAAACCTAAGGCGGGTCACAGAAACCAAAGGCGGGTCACAGAACCCAAAGCTTGGTCACAGAAACCAAAGTCGGGTCACAGAAACCAAAACCGGGTCACACAAACCAAAGCTGGGTCACAGAAACCAAAGCCGGGTCACAAAAACCAAAGCCGGGTCACAAGAACCAAAAACGGTCCCATAAACCAAAGCCGAGACACGGAAACCAAAGCCGGGTCACAGAAACCAAAGCCGGGTCATAGAAACCAAAGCCGGGTCATAGAAACCAAAGACGGGTCAGAGAAACCAAAGCCGGGTCATAGAAACCAAAGACGGGTCAGAGAAACCAAAGCCGGGTCATAGAAACCAAAGACGGGTCAGAGAAACCAAAGCCGGGTCATAGAAACCAAAGACGGGTCAGAGAAACCAAAGCCGGGTCATAGAAACCAAAGACGGGTCAGAGAAACCAAAGCCGGGTCATAGAAACCAAAGACGGGTCAGAGAAACCAAAGCCGGGTCATAGAAACCAAAGACGGGTCAGAGAAACCAAAGCCGGGTCATAGAAACCAAAGACGGGTCAGAGAAACCAAAGCCGGGTCATAGAAACCAAAGACGGGTCAGAGAAACCAAAGCCGGGTCATAGAAACCAAAGACGGGTCAGAGAAACCAAAGCCGGGTCATAGAAACCAAAGACGGGTCAGAGAAACCAAAGCCGGGTCATAGAAACCAAAGACGGGTCAGAGAAACCAAAGCCGGGTCATAGAAACCAAAGACGGGTCAGAGAAACCAAAGCCGGGTCATAGAAACCAAAGACGGGTCAGAGAAACCAAAGCCGGGTCATAGAAACCAAAGACGGGTCAGAGAAACCAAAGCCGGGTCATAGAAACCAAAGACGGGTCAGAGAAACCAAAGCCGGGTCATAGAAACCAAAGACGGGTCAGAGAAACCAAAGCCGGGTCATAGAAACCAAAGACGGGTCAGAGAAACCAAAGCCGGGTCATAGAAACCAAAGACGGGTCAGAGAAACCAAAGCCGGGTCATAGAAACCAAAGACGGGTCAGAGAAACCAAAGCCGGGTCATAGAAACCAAAGACGGGTCAGAGAAACCAAAGCCGGGTCATAGAAACCAAAGACGGGTCAGAGAAACCAAAGCCGGGTCATAGAAACCAAAGACGGGTCAGAGAAACCAAAGCCGGGTCATAGAAACCAAAGACGGGTCAGAGAAACCAAAGCCGGGTCATAGAAACCAAAGACGGGTCAGAGAAACCAAAGCCGGGTCATAGAAACCAAAGACGGGTCAGAGAAACCAAAGCCGGGTCATAGAAACCAAAGACGGGTCAGAGAAACCAAAGCCGGGTCATAGAAACCAAAGACGGGTCAGAGAAACCAAAGCCGGGTCATAGAAACCAAAGACGGGTCAGAGAAACCAAAGCCGGGTCATAGAAACCAAAGACGGGTCAGAGAAACCAAAGCCGGGTCATAGAAACCAAAGACGGGTCAGAGAAACCAAAGCCGGGTCATAGAAACCAAAGACGGGTCAGAGAAACCAAAGCCGGGTCATAGAAACCAAAGACGGGTCAGAGAAACCAAAGCCGGGTCATAGAAACCAAAGACGGGTCAGAGAAACCAAAGCTGAGTCACAGAAACCAAAGCCGAGTCACAGAAACGAAAGCCGGGTCACATAAACCAAACCCGGGTCACGGAAACCAAAGCCGGGTCACCGAAGCCAAAGCCGGGTCAACAAACCAAAGTCGGAACACAGAAACCAAAGCCCGGTCAAAGAAACCAAAGCCGGGTCACAAAAACCAAAGCCGGGTCACAGAATCCAAAGCCATATAACAGAAACCAAACCCGGGTCACAGCAACCAAAGCCATGTCACAGAACCAAAGCCGGGTCACAGACACCAAATCCAGGTCACAGAAACCAAAGCGGGGTCACAACAACCAAGCCGGGTCACAGTAACCAAAGCCGGCTCACAGAAACAAATGCCACGTCAAAGAAACCAATGCGGTGTCACCGAAACCAAAGCCGGGTTACAAAAACCATAGCTGGGTCACAGAAACCAAAGCAGGGTCACAGAAACCAAAGCCGGGTCACAGAGACCAAAGTCGGGTCAGAGAAACCAAAGCCGGGTCACATAAACCAAAGGTGGGTCACATTAACCAAAGCCGGGTCACATAAACCAAAGCCCGGTCACAGAAACCAAAGCCGGGTCACAGAAACCAAAGCCGGGTCACAGCAACCAAAGTCGGGTTATAGAACTAATGCCGGGTCACAGAAACCAAACTGGGTCACAGAAACCAATGCCGGGTCACAGAAACCAAAGCCCTGTCACAGAAACTAAAGCCGGGTCACTGAAACCAAAGTCGGTAACATAAACCAAAACCGGGTCACAGAAATCAAAGCCGGGTCACATAAACCAAAGCTGGGTCACAGAAACCAAAGCCTGACAACTCATAATACGAGACACAAATGGTCAGAGGGGGAAAGAATGGTCTGGGAACACCAAGCATCAAATAGCAAGCACAAGAGGCTTCAATACATTGTGGCACGGTGTGGAGATCATGCACGATGACCAACCAAAGTAGGCATATGTCACTGACCATGACCAAATACTGTCACTAAGTGTGGTAAACTTTGACAACTCATAACACGGGTCACAAATGGTGAGGGTGGAAGGTAATGGTTTGTCAATACTAGTTATCGCCTAGCAAGTACAAATACCTTCCATATGTAGTGGCACATTGTGGCTTCAATGCACAGTGACCAACCAAAGTATGCATATGTCAGAAACCATGAACAAAAGAAATTCACTCTGTGTGGTCAACGTTGAAAACGCATAACATGAGTCACAAATGGTCAGAGGGGAAAACAATGGTTTGGGAACACTAGTTATCAACTGGCAAGTACAAAGACCTTCATCAAGCAGTGGCACGGTATGGCTAGCGAGCACAGTGACCAACCAAAGGATGCATACGTCACTGACTACGACCGAATAGTTCGACTATGTGTGGTCAACATTGACAACTCGTAACATGAGTCACAAATGGTAAGAGGGAGAGACAATTGTTTAAGAAGCCTATGTATTGACAGGAAAGGACAAAGAACATCATTAGATAGTGGCACGGTGTGGCTAATATGCACACCAAACAACAAGAGTAGGCATATGTGAGATGATGTCCAGAGAATTTCAATATGGGTGGTCAACATTGACCAACCATAACACGAGTCACAAACGGTCAGGAGAGGAAACAATGCCATGGGAATATCCGTTCTCACCTACCAAGTACAACGACCTTCAGTCAATAGTAGCACGGTGTGGCTACCATGCACAATGACCGACCAAAGTAGGCATATGTACTATCTTTCACCAAAGAAATCCGCTTTGTGTGGTCAATCTGGCAACTCATAATACGAGTCACAAATGGTCAGAGGGGGAAACAATGGTTTGGGAATACCAAGTATCACATAGCAAGCACAAGGGGCTTCAATAAGTTGTGGCAAGGTGTGGGGACCAAGCACGGTGACCAACCAAAGTAGGCACATGTCACTGACCATGACCAAATAATGTCACTAAGTGTGGTAAACTTTGACAGCTCATAACACGGGTCACAAATGGTCAGGGTGGAAGGTAATGGTTTGTGATTACTAGTTATCGACTAGCAAGTACAAATACCTTCAATATGTAGTGGCACAATGTGGCTTCAATGCACAGTGACCAACCAAAGTATGCATATGTCACAAACCATGAACAAAAGAATTTCACAGTGTGTGGTCAACGTTGAAAAGACATAACATGAGTCACAAATGGTCAGAGGGGATAACAATGGTTGGGGAACACTAGTTATCAACTAGCAAGTACAAGGACCTTCAACAAGCAGTGGCACGGTATGGATAGCGTGCACAGTGACCAACCAAAGGATGCATACGTCACTGACTAAGACCGAGTAAGTCCACTATGTGTGGTCCACAATGACAACTCGTAACACGAGTCACAAATGGTCGGAGGGAGAGACAATGGTTTAAGAAGCCTATGTGTTGACTAGAAAGGACAAAGAACTTCAACACGCAGTGGCATGGTGTAGCAAATATGCACACCAAACAACCAGACTTGGCATATGTCAGATGATGTCCAGATAATTTCAATATGGGTGGTCAACGTGACCAACCATAACACGAGTCACAAACGGTCAGGAGATGAAACAATGCTATGGAAATATCGGTTCTCAACTACCAAGTACAACGACCTTCAGTCAGTAGTACCATGGTGTGGCTACCATGCACAATGACCGACCAAAGTAGGCATATGTACTGCCTTTGACCAAAAAATCTGCTGTGTGTGGTCAACGTTGACAACTCATATACGAGTCACAAATGGTCAGAGGGGGAAACAATGGTTTGGGAACACCAAGTATAAAATAGCAAGCACAAGGTGCTGCAATACGCTGTGGCACAGTGAGGAGACCATGGTCAGTGGTTATTTGCATAGCATTGTTTCCTTTCCTGACCGTTTGTGACTCGTGTTATGGTTGGTCAACGTTGACCACCCATAATGAAATTCTCCGGTCACGATCAGTGACATATGCCTAGTTTCGTTGTTTGGTGTGCATATTAGCCACACCATGCCACTACGTATTGAAGTTCTTTGTCCTTTCTAGTCGATACATAGGCTTCCCAAACCATTGTCTCTCCCTCTGACCATTTGTGACTCGTGTTATGAGTTGTCAATGTTGACCTCACATAGTGGACTTCTTTGGTCGTATTCAGTGACGTATGCATCCTTTGGTTGGTCATTGTGCACGCTAGCCATACCGTGCCACTACATGTTGAAGGTCTTTGGACTTGCTAGTTGATAAGTAGTGATCCCAACCGATTGTGTTCCCCTCTGACCATTTGTGAATCGTGTTATGCGTTTTCAACGTTGACCACATGAAGTGAAATTTGTTGGTCATGGTTCGAGACATATGCATACTTTGGTTCGTCACTGTGCATTGAAGCCACATTGTGCCACTACATATTGAAGGTATTTGTACTTGCTAGTCGATAACTAGTATGCACAAACCATTACCGTCCACCCTGCCCATTTGTGACTCGTGTTATGAGGTGTCAAAGTTTACCAGACTTAGTGACATTATTTGGTCGTGGTCAGTGACATATGCCTACTTTGGTTGGTCATCGTGCATGGTCTCCACACCGTGCCATAGCGTATTGAAGCCCCTTGTGCTTGCTTTTTGATACTTGGTGTTCCCAAACCTTTCTTTCCCCCTCTGACCATTTGTGACTTGTATTATGAGTTGTCAACATTGACCTCACACAGCAGATTTCTTTGGTCAAAGGCATTACATATGCCTACTTTGGTCGGTCATTGTACATGGTAGCCACACCGTGCTACTATTGACAGAAGGTCGTTGTACTTGGTAGTTGAGAACCAATGTTCGCATAGTATTGTTTCATCTCCTGACCGTTTGTGACTCGTGTTATGGTTGGTCAACGTTGACCACCCATATTGAAATTATCTGGTCATGATAAGTGACATATGCCTACTTTGGTTGTTTGGTGAGCATATTAGCCACACCGTACCACTACGTATTGACGTTCTTTGTCCTTTCTAGTCGATACATAGGCTTCCCAAACCATTGTCTCTCCCTCTGACCATTTGTGACTCGTGTTATGAGTTGTCAATGTTGACCACACATAGTGGACTTATTCAGTCGTATTCAGTGACGTATGCATCCTTTGGTTGGTCATTTTGCACGCTAGCCATACCGTGCTACTACTTGTTGAAGGTATTTGGACTTGCTAGTTGATAATCAGTGGTCCCAGCCCATTGTTTTCCTCTCTGACCATTTGTGAATCGTGTTATGCGTTTTCAACGTTGACCACATGAAGTGAATTTTGTTGGTCATGGTTCATGACATATGCATACTTTGGTTGGTCACTGTGCATTGCAGCCAGATTGTGCCACTACATATTGAAGGTATTTGTACTTGCTAGTCGATAACTAGTATTCACAAACCATTATCTTCCACCCTGACCATTTGTGACTCGTGTTATGAGTTGTCAGAGTTTACAACACTTGGTGACATTATTTGGTCATGGTCAGTGACATATGCCTACTCTGGGTGGACATCGTGCATGGTCTCAACACCGTGCCATAATGTATTGAAGTACCTTGTGCTTGTTATTTGATACTTGGTGTTCCCAAACCTTTCTTTCCCCCTCTGACCATTTGTGACTCGTATTATGAGTTGTCAACGTTGATTACACAGCGGATTTCTTTGGTCAAAGGCAGTACACATGCCTACTTTGGTCGGTCATTGTTTATGGTAGGCACACCGTGCTACTACTCACTGAAGGTCGTTGTACTTGGTAGTTGAGAACCGATATTCCCATAGCATTGTTTCATCTCCTGACCGTTTGTGACTCATGTTATGGTTGGTCAATGTTGACCACCCATATTGAACTTCTCTGGACATCATATGACATATGCCTAGTCTGGTTGTTTGGCGTGCATATTAGCCAGAACGTGCCACTGAGTGTTGAAGTTCTTTGTCCTTTCTAGTCAATACATAGGCTTCTTAAACTATGTCTCTCCCTCTGACCATTTGTGACTCGTGTTACGAGTTGTCAATGTTGACCACACATTGTGGACTTATTCGGTCTCAGTGAGTGACGTATGCATCATTTGGTTGGTCACTGTGCACGCTAGCCATACCGTGCCATTGCTTGTTGAAGGTCTTTGTACTTGCTAGTTGATAACTAGTGTTCCCAAACCATTGTTTTCCCCTCTGACCATTTGTGACTCATGTTATGGGTTTTCAACGTTCACCACACACTGTGAAATTCTTTTGGTCATGGTTTGTGACATATGCATACTTTGGTTTGTCACTGTGCATTGAAGCAACATTGTGCCACTACATATTGAAGGTATTTGTACTTGCTAGTCAATAACTAGTATTGAAAAACCAATACCTTCCACCCTGACCATTTGTGACCCGTGTTATGAGTTGTCAATGTTTACCACACCTAGTGACAGTATTTGGTCATGGTCAGTGACATATGCCTACTTTCGTTGGTCATCGTGCATGGCCTCCACACCATGCCACAACGTATTGAATCCCCTTGTGCTTTCTATTTGATACTTGGTGTTCCCAAACCATTATTTCCCCCTCTGACCATTTGTGACTCGTATTATGAGTTGTCAACGTTGACCACACACAGCGGATTTCTTTGGTCAAAGGCAGTACATATGCCTGCTTTGGTCGGTCAGTGTGCATGGTAGCCACACCGTGCTACTACTGACTGAAGGTTGTTGTACTTGGTAGCTGAGAACCGATATTCCCATAGCATTGTTTCATCTCCTGACCGTTTGTGACTCGTGTTATGGTTGGTCAACGTTGACCACCCATATTGAAATTCTCTGGACATCTTCTGACATATGCCTAGTCTGGTTGTTTGGTGTGCATATTAGCCACACCGTGCCACTGCGTGTTGAAGTTCTTTGTCCTTTATAGTCAATACATAGGCTTCTTAAACCATTGTCTCTCCCTCTGACCATTTGTGAATCGTGTTACGAGTTTTCAATGTTGACCACACATAGTGGACTTATTCGGTCTCAGTCAGTGACGTGTGCATCCTTTGGTTGGTCACTGTGCACGCTAGCATACCGTGCCACTGCTTGTTGAAGGTATTTGTACTTGCTAGTTGATAACTAGTGTTCCCAAACCATTGTTTTCCCCTCTGACCATTTGTGACTCATGTTATAAGTTTTCAACGTTGACCACACACTGTGAAATTCTTTTGGTCATGGTTTGTGACATGTGCATACTTTGGTTGGTCACTTTGCATTGAAGCCACATTTTGCCACTACATATTGAAGGTATTTGTACTTGCTAGTCGATAACTAGTAATCACAAACCATTACCTTCCACCCTGACCGTTTGTGACTTGTGTTATGAGTTGTCAAAGTTTACCACACTTAGTGACATTATTTGGTCATGGTCAGTGACATATGCCTACTTTGGTTGTTCATCGTGCATGGTCTCCACACCGTGCCATAGCGTATTGAAGCCCCTTGTGCTTGCTGTTTGATACTTGGTGTTCCCAAACCATTCTTTCCCCCTCTGACCATTTGTGAATCGTATTATGAGTTGTCAACGTTGACCACACACAGCGGATTTCTTTGGTCAAGGGCAGTACATATGCCTACTTTGGTCGGTCATTGTGCATGGTAGCCACACCGTGCTACTACTGACTGAAGGTCGTTGTACTTGGTAGTTGAGAACCAATATTTGCATAGCATTGTTTCCTTTCCTGACCGTTTGTGACTCGTGTTATGGTTGGTCAACGTTGACCACCCATCATGAAATTCTCCGGTCACGATCAGTGACATATGCCTAGTTTCGTTGTTTGGTGTGCATATTAGCCACACCATGCCACTACGTATTGAAGTTCTTTGTCCTTTCTAGTTGATACATAGGCTTCCCAAACCATTGTCTCTCCCTCCGACCATTTGTGACTCGTGTTATGAGTTGTCAATGTTGACCACACATACTAGACTTCTTCGGTCGTATTCAGTGACGTATGCATCCTTTGGTTGGTCATTGTGCATGCTAGCCATACCGTGCCACTACATGTTGAAGGTCATTGGACTTGCTAGTTGATAACTAGTGTTCCCAACCCATTGTTCCCCCCCTGACCATTTGTGACTCGTGTTATGCGTTTTCAACGTTGACCAGATGAAGTGAAATTTGTTGGTCATGGTTCGTGACAAATGCAAACTTTGGTTGGTCACTGTGCATTGAAGCCGCATTGTGCCACTACGTATTGAAGGTATCTGTACTTGCTACTTGATAACTAGTATTCAAATACCATTACCGTCCACCGTGCCCATTTGTGACTCGTGTTATGAGTTGTCAAAGTTTACCACACTTAGTGACATTATTTGGTCATGGTCAGTGACATATGCCTACTTTGGTTGGTCATCGTGCATGGTCTCCACACCGTGCCACAGCGTATTGAAGCCCCTTTTACTTGCTATTTGATACTTGGTGTTCCCAAACCATTCTTTCCCCCTCTGACCATTTGTGACTCGTGTTATGAGTTGTCAAAGTTTACCACACTTAGTGACATTATTTGGTCATGGTCAGTGACATATGCCTACTTTGGTTGGTCATCGTGCATGGTCTCCACACCGTGCCACAGCGTATTGAAGCCCCTTTTACTTGCTATTTGATACTTGGTGTTCCCAAACCATTCTTTCCCCCTCTGACCATTTGTGACTCGTATTATGAGTTGTCAACGTTGACCACACACAGCCGATTTCTTTGGTCGAAGGCAGTACATATGCCTACTTTGGTAGGTCATTGTGCATGGTAGCCACACCGTGCTACTACTGACTGAAGGTCGTTGTACTTGGTAGTTGAGAACCAATTTTCGCATGGCGTTGTTTCCTCTCCTGACCGTTTGTGACTCGTGTTATGGTTGGTCAACTTTGACCACCTATATTGAAATTCTCTGGTCATGATCAGTGACATATGCCTAGTTTGGTTGTTTGGTGTGCATATTAGCCGCACTGTGCCACTACGTATTGAAGTTCTTTGTCCTTTCTAGTCAATGCATAGGCTTCTTAACCATTGTCTCTCCCTCTTACCATTTGTGACACGTGTTATGAGTTGTCAATGTTGACCACACATAGTGGACTTATTCGATCGTAGTCAGTGACGTATGCATCCTTTGGTTGGTCCTTGTGCATGCTAGCCATACCGTGCCACTGCTTGTTGAAGGAGTTTGTACTTGCTAGTTGATAACTAGTGTTCCCAACCCATTGTTTTCCCCTCTGACCAGTTGTGACTCGTGTTATGCGTTTTCAACGTTGACCACACACTGTGAAATTCTTTTGGCCATGGTTAGTGACATATGCATACTTTGGTTGGTCACTTTGCATTGAAACCACATTGTGCCACTACACATTGAATGTATTTGTACTTGTTAGTCAATATCTAGTATTCACAAACCATTATCTTCCACCCTGGCCACTTGTGACCCGTGTTATGCGTTGTCAAAGTTTACCACACTTAGTGACATTATTTGGTCATGGTCAGTGACATATGCCTACTTTGGTTGGTCATCGTGCATAGTCTCCACACCGTGCCACAACATATTGAAGCCCCTTGTGCTTGCTATGTGATACTTGGTATTCCCAACCCATTGTTTCCCCCTCTGACCATTTGTGACTCGTATTATGAGTTGCCAGCGTAGACCACACAAAGCGGATTTCTTTGGTCAAAGGAAGTACATATGCCTACTTTGGTCGGTTATTGTGCATGGTAGCCACACCGTGCTACTACTGACTGAATGTCGTTGTACTTGGTAGTTGAGAACCGATATTCCCATGGCATTGTTTCCTCTCCTGACTGTTTGTGACTCGTGTTATGGTTGGTCAACGTTGACCAACCATATTGAAAGTCTCTGGACATCATCTCACACATGCATAGTCTGGTTGTTTGGTGTGCATATTAGCCACACCATGCCACTACGTATTGAAGTTCTTTGTCCTTTCTAGTCAATACATAGGCTTCTTAAACCATTGTCTCTCCCTCTGACCATTTGTGACTCGTGTTATGGTTGGTCAACGTTGACCACCCATATTGAAATTCTCTGGTCATGATCAGTGACATATGCCTAGTTTGATTGTTTGGTGTGCATATTAGCCACACCATGCCACTACGTATTGAAGTTCTTTGTCCTTTCTAGTCAATACATAGGCTTCTTAAACCATTGTCTCTCCCTCTGACCATTTGTGACTCGTGTTACGAGTTGTCAATGTTGACCACACATAGTGGAATTATTCGGTCGTAGTCAGTGACGTATGCATCCTTTGGTTGGTCACTGTGCATGCTAGCCATACCGTGCCACTGCTTGTTGAAGGTCTTTGTTCTTGCTAGTTGATAACTAGTGTTCCCAAACCATTGTTTTCCCCTCTGGCCATTTGTGACTCGTGTTATGCGTTTTCAACGTTGACCACACACTGTGAAATTGTTTTGGTCATGGTTTGTGACATATGCATACTTTGGTTTGTCACTGTGCATTGAAGCCACATTGTGCCACTACATATTGAAGGTATTTGTACTTGCTAGTCAATAACTAGTATTGACAAACCATTACCTTCCACCCTGACCATTTCTGACCCGTATTATGAGTTGTAAAAGTTTACCACACTTAGTGACAGTATTTGGTCATGGTCAGTGACATATGCCTACTTTGGTTGGTCATCGTGCATGGCCTCCACACCGTGCCACGATGTATTGAAGCCCCGTGTGCTTGCTATTTGATACTTGGTGTTCCCAAACCATTCTTTCCCCCTCTGACCATCTGTGACTCGTATTATGATGGGGGGCGATCTCTTTGAGCGTCCATCCACGGATCGCGGGGTTGTACCGTCCGGCAAGCTGGAGCCCAGACGTTGAGACGGCCGGTAGGGTCTCCGCGGGTGCTTCCTCCGCGGTGGGGTCAAGTTCGTTCTGGAGTTGAAAGACGACCTCATGTTCTTCCTCCTCAAATTCTCGTGCCACTCCCTCCCATTGCGCTTCAACGTCTGTTAGCAATGCCAGGATATCCGGGGTCTGTTCCGCGACAGTCGGTGGTACCTGGGCAGGTTCTGGCCAGTCGTGGTGCGGGAGTCGGCTTAGGGCGTCCGCGTTGCGGTTAGCAACCGCAGGCTGGTACTTGATCTTCATGTTGTACCCTTGCAGGAGTGCCCACTTGGCTAGGATGCCCTCATGGTTCTGGGTGGTGAGAAGCCATTGGAGAACCTGATGGTCCGTAAAGACCGTGAATGGCTTGCCATTTTTTATGTAGTCGCGGAAGTGTTGGAGTGCCCACAGGACAGCCAGGCACTCGCCTTTCACCGGTGGGTACCTCCTCTCTCCTTCGGTGAGGGTGCGGCTGGCATACGCAATCACCTTCTGAGAAGGTTCCTGTACTGTCTGGGATAGGATAGCGCCCAACCCGTCCCACGACCAGTCAGTAGTGATGGAGAATGGATGGTTGAAGTCGGGGAACTCGAGCATGGGTGTAGTGACCAGGCGATGTTTGATCTCCGTCCAGGCATCCGCGCATTCTAGGGTCCATTCAAACGGCACATCCTGGTGCGTCAACTCCTGGAGTGGCTTGATGATGCGCGCGTGGTCGCGGACAAATTTTCGGTAGAAGGAGACAAAGCCCAGGAAGATCTTTATTCGTTCCGCGGAGGTGGGCTGACGCCATTCCTGCACCGCCGCAATCTTCTCAGGGTCAGTTTTAATGCCATCCGCACTCATCACGAAGCTGAGGAACTCTATTTCCGCAGCTCCAATGGAACACTTGGCTGCCTTTAGCTTGAGGTTAGCTTTGTGGAGGGCAGCGAACACGGTGGCCAGGGAGGAGAACAGCTCTTCGAAGCTGTGGGCCGCAACCATGATGTCGTCGATGTAGCAGCTGACGTTGGGGATACCGCGGAGGGTGGAGTCCATGACTCGCTGGAACGTCGCGCTGGCATTGTGGAGTCCAAAGGGCATGCGTGTAAACGCGTAAAGACCTTCTGGTGTCACAAATGCTGTCTTGGCGATGGAGCCTGGGTGCATGGGGACGGCATGGAAGGCAGCCTTGACGTCGAGCTTTGCAAACCATCCGCGACCCTGTTGCCGCTCTTGTACGTCGACGATCAGGGACATGGGGTACGCATCTTCTTCGGTCACTCGATTGTGATCGCGGAAGTCGACGCAGAATCGCTTAGATCCATCCGGTTTTCCCATGATGACCAAGTTGGCACGCCAGGGGCTGACGATAGGGACGATCACCCCTTGCGCTTTGAGTTCCGCAAGCCCTCATGTGATGATCTTCTCTTGATCAGGGAGGATGCGTCGCACCTTCTGTTTTGTGGGTGCGGAATCCCTTGTGGAGATGACGTGGAACGCTTCCACGGCCCTTACGTCAACTGCAGATCCAGCAAAGATGTCTGCAAATGAGTCCAGTAGGCCACAGAAGTCTTGCCGTTGTGTGGGTGAGAGTCGTGAATGGAGCATGTGATCCCATTTTGGTGGTGGTGGTGGCGCTGTCTCGTGGAGTGGGTAGAACTCCTCTTCCTCCTCTAGTGGGGGGCTTGTTCCAAAGACTCGTTGTCCCCTGTTCCACAATCCCATGAGGTTGGTCTATACTCCAGGCTCAGTGGACTCTTCCGCGCGGTCCTGCCAGTTGCCAGTTGAGATTTGTTCCACGGCAGGCACCTCCGCTGAGAGGGATTGGAGCTTGTCTGAGTGGGCTTGGGAGTCCTCGGCCGCGGCATCCAGGAGGGAAAAGGATTCACCGCCGGTAACAGGTATTGCCACCCTGTCGCCAATGGTAATGGGGAAGTATGCTTTTTCCCTAGACGCAGAGGTCAGTTGCATGATCCCCATGGAGAAGAGAAGATTGGCCCGCCGTGGTACGGAGTAATCCATACTCAGGAGCACGTCATACGTTCGCGCTCGCGTAACTTGGATGTTCACTGGCTCATGAAGGGATCCCACCTGCATGGGAAGGCCACGAACTTCCCCGTCTCCATAGTCCATCCCGCCCGCTGAGTTGGTGAAGAGGCGGCGTGTTGGGAGCGTGCGGTCTGCCCATCCGACCACGAGGAGGCGGAACGCCACGGTGGTGTGAGTGGCTCCCGTGTTGATAATGGCCGGGAACTTCCTTCCACAGACCCAAATCACAGAGCAGGCAACCTCGTAGTGATTGTCGTCCCGTCACGGTGGTTCCAAGGGCTGTGGTGCCCATCCCCATTCTCCTTTCGCGAGGCTCAGTGCCAACGATGCCTCGGGTACCGCACGGCGATGTTTGGCGTGCTGGATGTGGTCGTGACACTGTTGAGGGAGATGCCCAGAGCTTCGAGGCATTGATTGGCCCTAGCAAACTCCTGTTCAGGCGCAGCGCAAGCTCGGGGTGAATGCGGAGGAACTCGAATAAATCGACTTCCGCAATGGGGGTGGTAAATAGGCACGGGACAGGGTCAGTATTTTTCTCCGCAATCGTGGGAGCTGTGTTGGGCGTCTGTGGAGGTAGAGTCGATTGCTCTTCCACCGGGAGTGGTGGCGTCACCTGTCGTTTCTTTCCTGGTGCGACGGTTCGGCGAACGACTGCCTCCTGGAATCGCTCCTCCGTCGCCTCTGCCTTGCGTCTCAGATCCTCCTATACCCTGACTGCCTCCTACAGGTTCCATCCACGCAGGCCCAGTTTGTGGGCCTGTGCGATGAGATTCATCTCTTCTGTAGTGGGAGGCACCTCTGTGGTCTCATCCTCCGCCATTGGTAATCCCAATTTGACATTGCGGGCTCCGCTTGCAGGGTTCGCGGATGGCGGTGGGTTGGGCAGAACGCCCTGCCCGCCCGGGGCAGCTTGGGGTGGGTTATCCGGTGCCTTTCGCCCAGCTTGCGCCTGCTGCTGTTGCTGCGGCCCAGGCCACGCCTGATTGTAATACTGCTACCACTGTGGCACCATGGGATCTTGGACAGGCGGCTCGGGGCGCGGAGCTGCCTGTCGCTTCCGAGGGCAGTCTCGAGCGATGTGTTCCAGGCTCTGGCATGTGTAGCAAGCTTTTGGCCTTTGCTGCTCCGGAGGAGGTGCATGTGAGGGTGTATTGGTATCGCTGCCCTGGTATTGTCGGGTGGATCGCTGCCTGGTGAAGATAGATGTGGCGTCCCGGACCGCATCTTGGAGGGACAGGTAGCGGTCAGCAATCATCAGACTGCTGATCTCAGCTGGGAGTGCGCGGATGAGGTTTTGTAGCAAAACCCACAGCGGCACACCTTCCCCCTACGGACTCTTGGCCACTGAGGCCCAGGTCAGGAACTGATCCTGAAATCGGCGGATGTCATCATCCTTGCGCATGACCTCTTTCTCAATCTTCCGCAGCACTTCTTCTTTCGTCAAGTGTTTAAAGCGCTCTATGAGGGCGTTGCCAAAGTCCTCGAAAGATAGGAAAGGTGCTCGTGCGTTGTACCAGTCCGCTGTCGCCCCTTGGAGATGAAGTTCTGCGGTAGCGAGACATAGGTCAGGCGGAATCCGGCCGATGCTAGCGTAGAGAGTGATTTGTTTAAGCCAGACCCAGGGGTCTTCCTCCGGGACACTCTTGAAGGAGTATAGCCGGGGAATGTTGGCGGGCTCGGAGCAGATGTATTGCAGCCGTGGTACGGTACTACGGTTAGTCGTCAATGCAGTCGCAGCATGTGATGCCGGAAGGGTTGCAGGTGGAGCCACGGAGTATCCAATCGTAGGGGCCAGCATCTGGGGTTGCCCCGCGGTCATGGGAAGATTGGCTTGCGTGGGAGGGAGAGGCATGTACCAGGAAGAGGGAGTGGTTGTGGAGGTAGTGTAGGGTGTGGAGAAGAATGCTGTCCCAGGCAGCGGAACCTGAGTCCCTTGCACCAATGGTGCCGCTGTCTGTGGTACCCAATACATATGAGCCGGTGAGACCGCAGCCGTGGTGTGAAGAGGAATTGCCGGTCCAGCGCTAGCGGTCGGGTGCAAATTCCCTTGTAGCTGCTGTGGGGGCAAGTACAAATGGCTCTATGCGGGTTGTTGTGGCATTGGCAGTGAGGCCTCGTGAGCCGCCCCAACTGGCCTTGTTCCAGCCGGCTGCTAGTGGTGGAGCTGCTGATAAGTGAGCATGGGCGGCTGCGGAATCATGTTGGGTACAAGCGTGTGCGGCACCCCTCCAACCGACACTAGACCCATCTGCTGCTGCATCTGGGGTATCCATAGTGCTTGTGTGGCCGCGGGAGGCTGCGTTATAGTCGTCGGCTGTGCTCCGCCTCCAACCGTCAGCTGCTGATGACTCATTGGCTGGGTCCCGGTTGGTGGAGGCAGGGCCGAATTCCCTTGGTGGGTGGCTCCACCTCCGGGCTGGGGCATCTGTTGTGGCGGCTGCGTGACTCCGGAGGGCCCTGCCATCATCCCTGCCTACATCGTGAGCTGCGGTGGCGGATATGCTAGCTGCCGCGGTCCCTTTGCAGGCGGACGTAGCGTGGCCCCCGCCTGCATAGTGCTCAGCATCACCTGCTGCTGTGGTGGCGCACCCGGCGCAGGTGGCTGCAAGGGTACCCCGATTGGCATAGTGACCAGATTCGGCTGCAATGTCTGTGGTTGTGCCAACCCGGACGCAGGGAGCTGTGGCGTCGTCCCCATCTGTCCCCCCTCGGGCAACTGCTGCGAGTACATCAGTGGCCGGGCTATTCCACTTGCCTGGAGTTGCGCGGATGCCCCCGTGGCAACCATCCCCATGGTCAGAGGGGTCTGATTCGCGGGAAATTGGTACACCAGTGGGTGTGCGGCCCCTGATGCCTGTGTGGATACGGGCATCCCCATCTGCATGTTCCCCATGGGTCGTTCCGATGAAGTCATCTGCTGCTATTGCAGGCAGTGCACGGGAGATTGTGCGGTCGGGATTTCCAGTGTTACCCCAACCACCTGGTGCGGCTGGTTCATGTTCTGTGACATCCCCAGAGCAGGGGCGGGGCATCCCACCGTCTGCTGCTGCGCCGAGATCCGTTGCTCGTCCGGTGTCGGTGCCTTGGGGATCCCTGAACCCTCGGGGCTCAGCGGTAAGGTTTGCGGATGAGCTGGCGGGAGTGCGGACTGCAATTCCGTTCCGCCAGTAATCTGCTGCTGCTGCCCGCCACGGCGTCGATATACCAATCCGCGATAGGCCTCGAGCTATCCACCACCGGGGAATTCCTCCAGGGAGGGTGGTGTATCGGAGAACCATTGTGCCCCGGATGGCACATTCTGCTGACCTGCTTGTCCCTGTTGATGTTGCCCCGAGCGATGGCTTTCGGAGCTGTGGACACTCTCCACCTCCGCGTGTTCGCCTAGCGCATCCATGATGCGGCGCCAGTGTAGCTACTCCAGCCACTCAGTCACCCGTCGGTGCTGGGTGAGCGGATCGGGGCCTGGTGAGGAACTGACTAGCGTGCGGGATAGAACTGGTGAGGAGTCCCTACTTCCCGCGCAAGTCGCGGGCCGTCGTGGCAAGAAGCACCGCGCGTATGACTGCTGCTGCCGTCGTCCGACGTCCTGATGCACGAAGCTGGCTGCCAACATTAACGACTGATCTGAAGGTCGCGTGCAGTTCTGCTGGCAAGGAGCAAAGAACAGTTCCACGCTCACTGCACCATGACACTGATACCCCAAATTTTGTCGCGTCCTTGTTTCTCTCCGCGGGTGGTTCTGCTCCGCGCTGATCCGTGGAACAGGCACCCCACCGCTACCGTTAATCCTCATAGCACTGGAAGACACCATCCACCATCCGCGGACCACAACTTTGGAGCCTCAGCGCAGGCACCTCACCAGTGAGTGATGCTCCGCGGTTCACTTCTTACCACACGGGAGTCCACCACCTCGTGGCGTCCGACTCCTCTCTGCGGAAACCCCGTTCCGCGGACGTGTATAAGCAAGGGACACCGCCGGCAGCTCACCTCACTCGGATTCTTGGTCCTTCACGCACTTAACCCCACGGTCCGCGGACCGAACTCCGCGAGCAATTTAGGGCAGGAGGGCAATGGGCGGAGCACAGAGGTGAGGGTGGGCAAATGTCTTTTTATAAAAGCTGGATGCAGAGTACATGGATTACTTAGGAAAGCAAGCAAGTCTGGGTTGTGCTTGTGCTATTGTTAGTCGGGCCCTTTTCTACTTGGGATTCCGCATAGCATGTCTACACATTGTCGGTCTCATCCCTCTCACGCCATCCTACTTCCTCCTGTTTGGACTCCACACGGTGCGGCTACACACCGCGGGTATTGGCCACACACACACACTGCCTATCTTCTGCTGGTCATTTCCGTCATCCGCGGCTCGTGCACGCGGTTCTTTGTGTTCTTCCTTGAATCTTCTGCCCCCGCGATGCGCCTTCCCGGCCTTCCTCCTTGATCACCGCTGTCAGCCTTGTGTTCTGATTGGTCGTGCTCCTGCCGCTTTTTCTCCTGTCATCCGGTTTAGCCGACGGATGTCTCGCACGTCCGATGCTCCAGCTTCACTTTCCACCTTCCCACAGTTCAGCTCTTGTTCCCTTTTCACCGCGGTCTTTCCCGCCGGGCCATTTTTCCCGCCACCGGTACTGTATTCTGCGCCACCCCACGCTCTACCGCAACCTCATTGCGGGAGCCAGCTCTCCGCGCGGATCCTCCCGTGCTCACCAATCCCTGGCAAGATCTTCTCCGCAGATCTGCTAGACCGCGGAAGCAACCTTCCGCGGATTCGTTGCTTCCGCCGCGGAGATGCGGTGGATTTCCGCCTGACACACATACCTAATCTGGTTGGTCATTGTGCATGGTAGCCACACCGTTCCACTACTTGTTGAAAGGCTTTGCACTTGCTAGTCCATAAATAGCAAAAGGTTTCTCCCTTTGACACCAGGTCGGTTTTTGTTGATTTGTTACGCGTAGGTGCCTTCACTGGAATACTCCCTTCCACCCCCCATAGAGGGATGTTCCGTGGACGACCTGGAGGACAGATTTGCGACCGCATT
>SZWC01012403.1:32992-49726 GCA_023375785.1 Penium margaritaceum | reverse complement strand
CCCCCCCTACCCCCCCCCCCGGCTTAGGCTCGAAGGTAGAGTTTAGGTATCACAACACGGCCCCCCCTCCTCAGTTCGCGAGCCTATTCTATATTGCACGTACGAGGATTCAAACCTAGGACCTATCGCTATAGAATCTAGCTCTATAAGCACTAAGCCAACTCGTACGGTTTTAATATGATGTCCAACTGACAGTATAAGGGTTCCTATGGGTAAAGGGCATAAAATAAGGGGGTGTAAGATTAGAGGGTAGTTTTCAAAATTATGAATGATAACAAAGTTAGTTTATTCATACAAAATTGACGTAGACGGAATTTCAAATTTTGCAATATTGAGCTTGAATAACCTCTCAACCATTGCTCTGATTGACCAGCCGTAAGAAGGAAAGTTGACAACACACAGTGAAACTCTTCTTATGATATTCTGTGACACAAGAATGCTTTGGTTTGTCATTGTGCATGGTAGCCACACCGTGCCACCACTTATCGAAGGTCTTTGTACTTGCTAGTCGATACCAAGTATTCCCAAACCATTGTTTCTCACTGTGCCCATTTTTTACTTATATTATGAGTTGTGAATGTTGACCACACACACAAAACTTCTTTGGTCATGAGCAGTGATGTATGCCTACTTGGGTAGGTCATTGTGCATGGTAGCCACACCGTGCCAATACATACGAAATATATTTGTACTTGCTAGAAGATACATTGCGTTTTGAAACCGTTGTTTCCCCCTCTGACCATTTGTGACTCGTGTTATGCGTTTTCAACGTTGACCACATGAAGTGAAATGTGTTGGTCATGGTTAGTATATATGCATACTTTGGCTGGTCACTGTGCATTGAAGCCACATTGTGCCACTACATATTGAAGATATTTGTACTTCCTAGTCGATAACTAGTATTCACAAACCATTTCCGTCCACCCTGCCCATTTGTGACTCGTGTTATGAGGTGTCAAAGTTTACCACACTTAGTGACATTAGTTGGTCATGGTGAGTGACATATGCCTACTTTGGTTGGTCATCGTGCATGGTCTCCACACCGTGCCACAACGTATTGAAGCCCCTTGTACTTGCTATTTGATACTTTGTGTTCCCTAACCATTGTTCCCCCCTCTGACCATTTGTGACTCGTATTATGAGTTGTCAACGTTGACCACACACAGCGGATTTCTTTGGTCAAAGGCAGTACATATGCCTACTTTGGTCGGTCATTGTGCATGGTAGCCGCACCGTGCTACTACTGACTGAAGGTCGTTGTACTTGGTAGTTGAGAACCAATATTTTCATAGCATTGTTTCCTCTCCTGACCGTTTGTGACTCGTGTTATGGTTGGTCAACGTTGACCACCCATATTGAAATTCTCTGGTCATGATCAGTGACATATGCCTGGTTTGGTTGTTTGGTGTGCATATTATCCACACCGTGCCACTACGTATTAAAGTTCTTTGTCCTTTCTAGTCGATACAGAGGCTTCCCAAACCATTGTCTCTCCCTCTGACCATTTGTGAATCGTGTTATGAGGTGTCAATGTTGACCACACATAGTGGATTTCTGCGGTCGTATTCAGTGATGTATGCATCCTTTTGTTGGTCATTGTGCACGCTAGCCATACCGTGCCACTACTTGTTGAAGGTCTTTGGACATTCTAGTTGATAACTAGTGGTCCCAACCCATTGTTTTCCCCTCTGACCATTTGTGACTCGTGTTATGCGTTTTCAACGTTGACCACACACTGTGAAATTCTTTTGGTGATTGTAAGTGACATATGCATACTTTGGTTGGTCACTGTGCATTGAAGCCACATTGTGCCACTACATATTGAAGGTATTTGTACTTGCTACTCGATAACTAGTATTCAAAACCATTATCTTCCACCCTGACTATTTGTGACTCGTGTTATGAGGTGTGAAATTTTACCACACTTAGTGACAGTATTTGGTCATGGTCAGTGTTATATGCCTGTTTTGGTTGGTCATCGTGCATGGTCTCCACACCGTGCCACAACGGATTGAAGTCCCTTGTGCTTGCTATTTGATACTTGGTGTTCCCAGACCATTATTTCCCCCTCTGACCATTTGTGACTCCTACTATGAGTTGTCAACGATGACCACACACAGCAAATTTCTTTGGTCAAAGGCAGTACATATGCCTACTTTGGTCGGTCATTGTGCATGGTAGCCACGTCGTGCTACTACTGGCTGAAGGTCGTTGTACTTGGTAGTTGAGAACCGATATTTCCATAGCATTGTTTCATCCCCTGACCGTTTGTGACTCGTGTTATGGTTCGTCAACCTTGATAACCCATATTGAAATTCTCTAGACATCATCTGACATATGCCTAGTCTGGTCGTTTGGTGTGCATATTAGTCACACCGTGCCACTGCGTGTTGAAGTTCTTTGTCCTTTCTAGTCAATACATAGGCTTCTTAAACCATTGTCTCTCCCTCTGACCATTTGTGATTCGTGTTACGAGTTGTCAATGTTGACCACACACAGTGGACTTATTCGGTCTCGGTCAGTGACGTATGCATCATTTGGTTGGTCACTGTGCACGCTAGCCATACGGTGCCACTGCTTGTTGAAGGTCTTTGTACTTGCTAGTTGATAACTAGTGTTCCCGAACCATTGTTTTCCCCTCTGACCATTCGTGACTCATGTTATACGTTTACAATGTTGACCACACACTGTGAAATTCTTTTGGTCATGGGTTGTGACATATGCATACTTTGGTTGGTCACTGTGCATTGAAGCCACATTGTGCCACTACACAGTGAAGGTATTTGTACTTGCTAGTCGATAACTAGTAATCACAAACAATTACCTTCCACCCTCATCATTTGTGACCCGTGTTATGAGTTGTCAAAGTTTACCACACATAGTGACATTATTTGGTCATGGTCAGTGACATATGCCTACTTTGGTTGGTCATCGTGCATGGTCTCCACACCGTGCCACAACGTATTGAAGCCCCTTGTGCTTGCTATGTGATAATTGGTATTCCCAAACCATTGTTTCGCCCTCTGACAATTTGTGACTCGTATTATGAGCTGCCAGCGTTGACCACACAAAGCGGATTTCTTTGGTCAAAGGCAGTACATATGCCTACTCTGGTCAGTCATTGTGCATGGTAGCCACACCGTGCTACTACTGACTGAAGGTCGTTGTACTTGGTAGTTGAGAACCAATATTCCCATGTTATTGTTTCCTCTCCTGACCGTTTGTGACTCGTGTTATGGTTGGTCAACGTTGACCACCCATATTGAAATTCTCTGGACATCATCTCACATATGCCTAGTCTGGTTGTTTGGTGTGCATATTAGCCACACCGTGCCACTACGTATTGAAGTTCTTCGTCCTTTCTAGTCAAGACATAGGCTTCTTAAACCATTGTCTCTCCCTCTGACCATTTGTGACCCGTGTTACGAGTTGTCAATGTTGACCACACATAGTGGAATTATTCGGTTGTATTCAGTTAAGTATGCATCCTTTGGTTGGTCACTGTGCACGCTAGCCATACCGTGCCACTGCTTGATGAAGGTCTTTGTACTTGCAAGTTGACAACTAGTGTTTCCAAACCATTGTTTTCCCCTCTGACCATTTGTGACTCATGTTATGCGTTTTCAACGTTGACCACACACTGTGAAATTCGTTTGGTCATGGTTTGTGACATATGCATAATTTGATGTCACTGTGCATGGAAGCCACATTGTGCCACCACATATGGAAGGTATTTGTACTTACTAGTCCATAACTAGTATTGACAAACCATTACCTACCACCCTGACCATTTGTGATCCGTGTTATGAGTTGTCAAAGTTTACCACACGTATTGACAGTATTTGGTCATGGTTAGTGACATATGCCTACTTTGGTTGGTCATCGTGCATGGCCTCCACACCGTGCCACAACGTATTGAAGCCCCTTGTGCTTGCTATTTGATACTTGGTGTTCCCAAGCCATTCTTTCCCCCTCTGACCATTTCTGACTCGTGTTATGAGTTGTTAACGTTGACCACACACAGCGGATTTCTTTGGTCAAAGGCAGTACATATGCCTACTTTGGCCGGTCATTGTGCATGGTAGCCACACCGTGCTACTACTGACTGAAGGTCGTTGTACTTGGTAGTTGAGAACCGATATTTCCATATCATTGTTTCATCTCCTGACCGTTTGTGACTCGTGTTATGGTTGGTCAACGTGGACCACCCATATTGAAATTCTCTGGACATCATCTAAAATATGCCTAGTCTGGTTGTTTGGTGTGCATATTAGCCACACCGTGCCACTACGTGTTGAAGTTATCTGTCCTTTCTAGTCAATGCATAGGCTTCTTAAACCATTGTCTCTCCCTCTGACCATTTGTGACTCGTGTTACGAGTTGTCAATGTTGACCAAACATAGTGGACTTTTTCGGTCTCAGTTAGTGACGCATGCATCCTTTGGTTGGTCACTGTGCACGCAAGCCTCACCGTGCCACTGCTTGTTGAATGTCTTTGTACTTGCTAGTTGATAACTAGTGTTCCCAAACCATTGTTTTCCCGTCTGACCATTTGTGACTCATGTTATGCGTTTTCAACGTTGACCACACACTGTGAAATTATTTTGGTCATGGTTTGTGACATACGCATACCTTGGTTGGTCACTGTGCATTGAAGCCACGTTGTGCCAATACATATTGAAGGTATTTGTACTTGCTAGTCGATAACTAGTAATCACAAACAATTACCTTCCACCCTGACCATTTGTGACCCGTGTTATGAGTTGTCAAAGTTTACCACACTTAGTGACATTATTTGGTCATGGTCAGTGACATATGCCTACTTTGGTTGGTCACTGTGCATTGAAGCCACGTTGTGCCAATACATATTGAAGGTATTTGTACTTGCTAGTTGATAACTAGTGTTGCCAAACCATTGTTTTCCCCTCTGACCATTTGTGACCCGTGTTATGAGTTGTCAAAGTTTACCACACTTAGTGACATTATTTGGTCATGGTCAGTGACATATGCCTACTTTGGTTGGTCATCGTGCATGGTCTCCACACCGTGCCACAACTTTTTGAAGCCCCGTGTGCTTGCTATGTGATACTTGGTATTCCTAAACCATTGTTTCCCCCTCTGACTATTTGTGACTCGTATTATGAGTTGCCAGCGTTGACCACACAAAGCGGATTTTTTTGGTCAAAGGCAGTACATATGCCTACTTTGTTCGGTCATTGTGCATAGTAGCCACACCGTGCTACTACTGACTGAAGGTCGTTGTACTTGGTAGTTGAGAACCAATATTCCCATGGCATTGTTTCCTCTCCTGACCGTTTGTGACTCGTGTTATGGTTGGTCAACGTTGACCACCTATATTGAAATTCTCTGGACATCATCTCACATATGCCTATTCTGGTTGTTTGGTGTGCATATTAGCCACACAGTGCCACTACGTATTGAAGTTCTTTGTCCTTTCTTGTCAATACATAGGCTCCTTAAACCATTGTCTCTCCCTCTGACCATTTGTGACTCGTGTTACGAGTTGTCAATGTTGACGACACATAGTGGAATCATTCGGTCGTAGTCAGTGACGTATGCATCCTTTGGTTGGTCACTGTGCACGCTAGCCATACCGTGCCACTGCTTGTTGAAGGTCTTTGTACTTGCTAGTTGACAACTAGTGTTCCCAAACCATTGTTTTCCCCTCTGACCATTTGTGACTCGTATTATGAGTTGTCAACGATGACCACAAACAGCGGAATTCTTTGGTCAAAGGCAGTACATATGCCTACTTTGGTCGGTCATTGTGCATGGTAGCCACATCGTGCTACTACTGACTGAAGGTCGTTGTACTTGGTAGTTGAGAAACGATATTCCCATAGTATTGTGTCATATCCTGACCGTTTGTGACTCGTGTTATGGTTGGTCAACGTTGACCACCCATATTGAAATTCTATGGTCATGATCAGTGACATGTGCCTATTTTGGTTGTTTGGTGTGCATATTAGCGACACCGTGCCACTACGTATTGAAGTTCTTTGTCCTTTCTAGTCAATACATAGGCTTCTTAAACCACTGTCTCTCCCTCTGACCATTTGTGACTCGTGTTTCGAGTTGTCAATGTTGACCACACTTAGTGGACTTATTCGGTCGTAGTCGGTGATGTATGCATCCTTTGGTTGGTCACAGTGCACGCTAGCCATACCGTGCCACTGCTTGTTGAAGGTATTTGTACTTGCTAGTTGATAACTAGTGTTGCCAAACCATTGTTTTCCCCTCTGACCATTTGTGACTCATGTTATGCGTTTTCAACGTTGACCACACACTGTGAAATTCTTTTGGTCATGGGTTGTGACATATGCATACTTTGGTTGGTCACTGTGCATTGAAGCCACATTGTGCCACTACATATTGAAGGTATTTGTACTTGCTAGTCAACAACTAGTATTCACAAACCATTGCCTTCCACCCTGACCATTTGTGACCCGTGTTATGAGTTGTCAAAGTTTATCACACGTAGTGACAGTATTTGGTCAGGGTCAGTGACATATGCCTACTTTGGTTGGTCATCGTGCATGGTCTCCACACCGTGCCACAACGTATTGAAGCCCCTTGTGCTGGCTATGTGATACTTGATGTTCCCAAACCACTGTTTCCCCCTCTGACCATTTGTGACTCGTATTATGAGTTGTCAACGTTAACCATACACCGCGGATGTCTTTGGTCAAAGGCAGTACATATGCCTTCTTTGGTCGGTCATTGTGCATGGTAGCCACACCGTGCTACTACTGACTGGAGGTCGTTGTACTTGGTAGTTGGCATCTAGTATTCCCAACCCATTGTTTCCACCTCTGACAAATCGTGACCCATATTATGGGTTGTCAACGTTGACCACCCATAGTAAAATTATTTGGTCATGGTAAGTGGCACATGCCTAATCTGGTTGGTCATTGTGCGTGGTAGCCACACCGTTCCACTACTTGTTGAAAGGCTTTGCACTTGCTAGTCCATAAATAGCAAAAGGTTTCTCCCTTTGACACCAGGTCGGTTTTTTTTTATTTGTTACGCGTAGGTGCCTTCACTTGAATACTCCCTCCCACCCCCCCTAGAGGGATGTTCCGTGGACACCTGGAGGACAGATTTGCGACCGCATTATGACACCCCCCTACCCCCCCCTACGGCTTAGGCTCGAAGGTAGAGTTGAGGTATCACTACACGGCCGCCCCCCCCCCCCCAGGTCGCGAGCCTACTCTATATTGCGCGTACGAGGATTCAAACCTAGGACCTATCGCTCCAGAATCTAGCTCTATAAGCACTAAGCCAACTCGCACGGTGTTCATATGATATCCAAATGATATTATAAGGGTTCCTATGGGTAAAGGGCATAAAATAAGGGGGTGTAAGATTAGAGGGTAGTTTTCAAATTTATGAATGATAATAAAGTTAGTTTATTCATAGAAAATTGATGTAAATGGAATTTCAAATTTTTCAACTTTGAGCTTGAATAACCCCTCAACAATTGCTTCGATTGACCAGCCGTAAGAAGGAAAGTTGACAACACATAGTGAAACTCTTTTTATGATCTTCAGTGACACAAGAATGCTTTGGTTGGTCATTGTGCATGGTAGCCACACCGTGCCAACACTTATCGAAGGTCTTTGTACTTGCTAGTCGATACCAAGTATTCCCAATCCATTGTTTCTCCCTCTGCCCATTTTTTACTTGTATTATGAGTTGTGAATGTTGACCACACACACGAAACTTCTTTGGTCATGAGCAGTGATGTATGCCTACTTTGACAGGTCATTGTGCACGGTAGCCACGCCGTGTCAATACATACAAAAAGATATTTGCTAGAAGATACATAGCGTTTTGAATCCATTGTTTTCCCCCCTGACCATTTGTGACTCGTGTTATGCGTTTTCAACGTTGACAACATGAAGTGAAATGTGTTGGTCATGGTTAGTGACATATGCATACTTTGGTTGGTCACTGTGCATTGAAATCCACATTGTGCCACTACATATTGAAGGTATTTCTACTTGCTAGTCGATAACTAGTATTCACAAACCATTACCGTCCACCCTGCCCATTTGTGACTTGTGTTATGAGGTGTCAAAGTTTACCACACTTAGTGACATTATTTGGTCATGGTCAGTGACATATGTCTACTTTGGTTGGTCATCGTGCATGGTGTCCACACCGTGCCACAGCGTATTAAAGCCCCTTGTGCTTGGTATTTGATACTTGGTGTTGCCAAACCATTCTTCCCCCTCTGACCATTTGTTACTCGTATTATGAGTTGTCAGCGTTCACCACACACAACGAATTTCTTTGGTAAAAGGCAGTACATATGCCTACTTTGGTCGGTCATTGTGCATGGTAGCCACACCGTGCTACTACTGACTGAAGGTCGTTGTACTTGGCAGTTGATAACCAATATTCGCATAGCATTGTTTCCTCTCCTGACCGTTTGTGACTCATGTTATGGTTGGTCAACGTTGACCACCCATATTGAAATTCTCTGGTCATGATCAGTGACATATGCCTAGTTTGGTTGTTTGGTGTGCATATTAGCCACACCGTGCCACTATGTATTGAAAGGTCTTTGTCAAACCTAGTCAATACATAGGCTTCCCAAACCATTGTCTCTCCCTCTGACCATTTGTGACTCGTGTTATGAGTTGTCAATGTTGACCACACCCACTGGAATTATTTGGTCGTAGTAAGTGACGCATGCATCCTTTGGTTGGTCACTGTGCACGCTAGCCATACCGTGCCACTACTTGTTGAAGGCCTGTGTACTTGCTAGTTGATAACTAGTGTTCCCAACCCATTGTTTTCCCCTCTGACCATTTGTGACTTGTGTTATGCATCTTCAACATTGACCACATGAAGTGAAATGTGTTGGTCATGGTTAGTGACATATACATACTTTGGTTGGTCACTGTGCATTGAAACCACATTGTGCCACTACATATTGAAGGTATTTGTATTTGCTAGTCGATAACTAGTATTCACAAACCATTATCTTCCACCCTGACCATTTGTGACTCGTGTTATGAGTTGTCAAAGTTTACCACACTTAGTGACATTATTTGGTCATGGTCAGTGACATATGCCTACTTTGGTTGGTCACTGTGCATTGAAACCACATTGTGCCACTACATATTGAAGGTATTTGTATTTGCTAGTCGATAACTAGTATTCACAAACCATTATCTTCCACCCTGACCATTTGTGACTCGTGTTATGAGTTGTCAAAGTTTACCACACTTAGTGACATTATTTGGTCATGGTCAGTGACATATGCCTACTTTGGTTGGTCATCTTGCATGGTCTCCTAACCGTGCCACAGCGTATTGCAGCCCCTTGTGCTTGCTATTTTATACTTGGTGTTCCCAAACCATTGTTTTCCCCTCTGACCATTTGTGACTCGTATATGAGTTGTCAACGTTGACCACACACGGCAGATTTCTTTGGTGAAAGGCAGTACATATTCCTACTTTGGTCGGTCATTGTGCATGGTAGCCACACCATGCTACTACTGACTGAAGGTCGTTGTACTTGGTAGTTGAGAACCGATATTCCCATAGCATTGTTTCCTCTCCTGACCGTTAGTGACTCGTGTTATGGTTGGTCAACGTTGACCACCCATTATGAAATTCTCTGGTCATGATCAGTGACATATGCCTAGTTTGGTTGTTTTGTGTGCATGTTAGCCACACCGTACCACTACGTATTGAAGTTCTTTGTCCTTTCTAGTCAATACATAGGCTTCTTAACCATCGTCTCTCCCTCTGACCATTTGTGACTCGTGGTATGAGTTGTCAATGTTGACCACACATAGTGGACTTATTCGGTCGTAGGCAGTGAGGTATGCATCATTTGGTTGGTCACTGTGCACGCTAGCCATACCGTGCCACTGCTTGTTGAAGGTCTTTGTACTTGCTAGTTGATAACTAGTGTTCCCAACCCATTGTTTTCCCCTCTGACCACTTGTGACTCGTGTTATGCCTTTTCAACGTTGACCACACTGTGAACTTCTTTTGGTCGTGGTTAGTGACATATGCATACTTTGGTTGGTCACTGTGCATTGAAGCCACATTGTGCCACTACATATCGAAGGTATTTTTACTTGATAGTTGATAACTAGTATTCACAAACCATTGTCTTCCACCCTGACCATTTGTGACTCGTTTTATGAGTTGTCAATGTTTACCACACTTAGTGACAGTATTTGGTCATGGTCAGTGACATATGCCTACTTTGGTTGGTCATCGTGCATGGTCTCAACACCGTGCCACAACGTATTGAAGCCCCTTGTGCTTGCTATTTGATGCTTGGTGTTCCCAAACCATTCTTTCCCCCTCTGACCATTTGTGACTCGTCTTATGAGTTGTCAACGATGACCACACACAGCGGAATTCTTTGGTAAAAGGCAATACATATGCCTACTTTGGTCGGTCATTGTGCATGGTAGCCACATCATGCTACTACTGACTGAATTTCGTTGTACTTGGTAGTTGAGAACCGAAATTCCCATAGCATTGTTTCATCTCTTGACCGTTTGTGACTCGTGTTATGGTTGGTCAACGTTGACCACCCATATTGAATTTATCTGGACATCATCTCACATATGCCTAGTCTGGTTGTTTGGTGTACATATTAGCCACACCGTGCCACTACGTATTGAAGTTCTTTGTCATTTCTAGTCAATACATAGGCTTCTTAAACCATTGTCTCTCCCTCTGACCAGTTGTGACTCGTGTTACGAGTTGTCAATGTTGACCACACATAGTGGACTTCTTCGGTCGTATTCAGTGACGTATGCATCCTTTGGTTGGTCATTGTGCATGCTAGCCATACTGTGCCACTACTTGTTGAAGGTCTCTGGACATGCTAGTTGATAGCTAGTTTTCCCAACCCATTGTTTTCCCCTCTGACCATTTGTGACTCGTGTTCTACGTTTTCAACGTTTACCACATGAAGTGAAAGTTGTTGGTCATGGTTTGTGACATGTGCATACTTTGGTTGGTCACTGTGCATTGAAGCCACATTGTGCCACTACATATTGGAGGTATTTGTACTTGCTAGTCAATAACTAGTTTTGACAAACCTTTACCTTCCACCCTGACCATTTGTGACCCGTGTTATGAGTTGTCAAAGTTTACCACACTTAGTGACAGTATTTGGTCATGGTCAGTGACATATGCCTACTTTGGTTGGTCATCGTGCATGGTCTCCACACCGTGCCACAACGTATTGAAGCCCCTTGTGCTGGCTATGTGATACTTGGTGTTCCCAAACCATTGTTTCCCCCTCTGACCATTTGTGATTCGTATTATGAGTTGAATGTTGAACACACGCTGCGGATTTATTTGGTAAAAGGCAGTACAAATGCCTACTTTGGTCGGTCATTGTGCATGGTAGCCACACCGTGCTACTACTGACGGAAGGTCGTTGTACTTGGTAGTTGGCATCTAGTATTCCCAACCCATTGTTTCCCCCTCTGCCAAATCGTAACTCATATTATGGGTTGTCAACGTTGACCACACATAGTAAAATTTTTTGGTCATGGTAAGTGGCACATGCCTAATCTGGTTGGTCATTGTGCATGGTAGCCATACCGTTCCACTACTTGTTGAAAGGCTTTGCACTTGCTAGTCCATAAATAGCAAAAGGTTTCTCCCTTTGACACCAGGTCAGTTTTTGTTGATTTTTTACGCGTAGGTGCCTTCACTGGAATACTCCCTCCCACCCCCCTAGAGGGATGTTCCGTGGACGACCTGGAGGACAGATTTGCGACCGCATTATGACACCCCCCCTATCCCCCCACGGCTTAGGCTCGAAGGTAGAGTTGAGGTATCACAACACGGCCGCCCCCCTCCCCCATGTCGTGAGCCTGTTCTATATTGCGCGTACGAGGATTAAAACCTAGGACCTATCGCTCCATAATCAAGCTCTATAAGTACTAAGCCAACTCGCACGGCGTTCATATCATGTCCAAATGACATTATAAGGGTTCCTATGGGTAAAGGGCATGAAATAAGGGGGTGTAAGGTTATAGGGTAGTTTTAAAAATTATGGATGATAACAAAGTTAGTTTATTCATAAAAATTTCACGTAGACGGAATGTCAAAGTTTGCAACTTTGAGCTTAAATAACATCTCAACCATTGCTCCGATTGACCAGCAGTAAGAAGGAAAGTTGATAACACACAGTGAAACTCTTTTTATGATATTCAGAGATACAAGAATGCTTTGGTTGGTCATTGTGCATGGTAGCCACACCGTGCCACCACTTATCAAAGGTCTTTGTACTTGCTAGTCGATACCAAGTATTCCCAAACCATTGTTTCTCCCTCTGCCCATTTTTTACTTGTATTATGAGTTGTGAATTTTGACCACCCACACGAAACTTATTTGGTCATGAGCAGTGATGTATGCCTACTTGGACAGGTCATTGTGCACGGTAGCCACACCTTGCCAGTACATACGAAAGATATTTGTACTTGCTATAAGATACATAGCGTTTTGAAACCATTATTTCCCCCTCTGACAATTTGTGACTCGTGTTATGCGTTTTCAGCGTTGACCACATGAAGTGAAATGTGTTGGTCATGGATAGTGACATATGCATACTTTGGTTGGTCACTGTGCATTGAAGCCACATTGTGCCACTACATATTGAAGGTATTTGTACTTGCTAGTCGATAACTAGTATTCACAAACCATTACCATCCACCCTGCCCATTTGTGACTCGTGTTATGAGGTGTCAAAGTTTACCACACTTAGTGACATTATTTGGTCATGGTCAGTGACATATGCCTACTTTGGTTGGTCATCGTGCATGGTCTCCACACCGTGCCACAGCGTATTGAAGCCCCTTGTGCTTGCTATTTGATACTTGGTGTTCCCAAACCATTGTTTCCCCATCTGACCATTTGTGACTCGTATATGAGTTGTCAACGTTGACCACACACATCAGATTTCTTTGGTCAAAGGCAGTACATATGCCTACTTTGGTCGGTCATTGTGCATGGTAGCCACACCGTGCTACTACTGACTGAAGGTCGTTGTACTTGGTAGTTGAGAACCAATATTCGCATAGCATTGTTTCCTCTCCTGACCGTTTGTGACTCGTGTTATGGTTGGTCAACGTTGACCACCCATAATGAAATTCTCTGGTCATGATCAGTAACATATGCCTAGTTTGGTTGTTTGGTGTGCATACTAGTCACACCGTGCCACTACTTATTGAAGTTCTTTGTCCTGTCTAGTTGATACATAGGCTTCCCAAACCATTGTCTTTCCCTCTGACCATTTGTGACTCGTGTTATGAGTTGTCAATGTTGACCACACTTAGTGGACTTATTCGGTCGTAGCCATTGACGTATGCATCCTTTGGTTTGTCACTGTGCACGCTAGCCATAACGTGCCACTGCTTGTTGAAGGTCTTTGTACTTGCTAGTTGATAACTAGTGCTCCCAACCCATTGTTTTCCCCTCTGACCATTTGTGACTCCTGTTATGCGTTTTCAACGTCGACCACATGAAGTGAATTTTGTTGGTCATGGTTAGTGACATATACATACTTTGGTTGGTCACTGTGCATTGAAGCCACATTGTGCCACTACACATTGAAGGTATTTGTACTTGCTAGTCCATAACTAGTATGCACAAACCATTATCTTCCACCCTGACCGTTTGTGACTCGTGTTATGGGTTGTCAAAGTTTACCGCACTTAGTGACATTATTTGGTCATGGTCAGTTACATATGCCTACTTTGGTTGGTCATCGTGCATGGTCTCCTCACCGTTCCACGGCGTATTGCAGCCCCTTGTGCTTGCTATTTGATACTTGGTGTTCCCAAACCATTGTTTCCCCATCTGACCATTTGTGACTCGTATATGAGTTGTCAACGTTGACCACACACATCAGATTTCTTTGGTCAAAGGCAGTACATATGCCTACTTTGGTCGGTCATTGTGCATGGTAGCCACACCATGCTACTACTGACTGAAGATCGTTGTACTTGGTAGTTGAGAACCGATATTCCCATGGCATTGTTTCCTCTCCTGACCGTTTGTGACTCGTGTTATGGTTGGCCAACGTTGACCACCCATATTGAAATTCTATGGACATCATCTCACATATGCCTAGTCTGGTTGTTTGGTGTGCATATTAGCCACACCGTGCCACTACGTATTGAAGTTCTTTGTCCTTTCTAGTCAACACATAGGCTTTTTAAACCATTGTCTATCCCTCTGACCATTTGTGACTCGTGTTACGAGTTTTCAATGTTGACCACACATAATGGAATTATTCGGTCGTAGTCAGTGACGTATGCATCCTTTGGTTGGTCACTATGCACGCTAGCCATACCGTGCCACTGCTTGTTGAAGGTCTTTGTACTTGCTAGTTGATAACTAGAGTTCCCAAACCATTGTTTTCCCCTCTGACCATTTGTGACTCATGTTATGCGTTTTCAACGTTGACCACACACAGTGAAATTCTGTTGGTCATGGTTTGTGACATATGCCTACTTTGGTTTGTCACTGTGCATTGAAGCCACATTGTGCCACTACGTATGGAAGGTATTTGTACTTGCTAGTTGATAACTAGTATTAACAAACCATTGCCTTCCACCCTGACCATTTGTGACCCGTGTTATGAGTTGTCAAAGTTTACCACACTTAGTGACAGTATTTGGTCATGGTCACTGACGTATGCCTACTTTGGTTGGTCATCGTGCATGGTCTCCACACCGTGCCACAACGTATTGAAGCCCTTTCTGCTGGCTATGTGATACTTGGTGTTCCCAAACCATTGTTTCCCCCTCTGACCATTTGTGACTTGTATTATGAGTTGTCAACGTTGACCACGCCCCGCAAATTTCGTTGGTCAAAGGCAGTACATCTGCCTACTTTGGTCGGCCATTGTGCATGGTAGCCACACCGTGCTACTACTGACTGAAGGTCGTTGTACTTGGTAGTTGGCATCTAGTATTCCCAACCAATTGTTTCCACCTCTGATAAATCATGACCCATATTATGGGTTGTCAACGTTGACCACACATGGTAAAATTATTTGGTCATGGTAAGTGGCACATGCCTAATCTGGTTAGTCATTGTGCATGGTAGCCACACCGTTCCACTACTTGTTGAAAGGCTTTGCACTTCCTAGTCCATAAATAGCAAAAGGTTTCTCCCTTTGACACCAGGTCGGTTTTTGTTGATTTGTTACGCGTCGGTGCCTTCACTGGAATACTCCCTCCCATCCCCCCTAGAGGGATGTTCCGTGGACGACGTGGAGGACGGATTTGCGACCGCATTATGACACCCCCCTACCCCCCCCCCCATGGCTTAGGCTCGTAGGTAGAGTTGAGGTATCACAACACGGCCGTCCCCCCCCCCCCCCAGGTCGCGAGCCTGTTCTATATTGCGCGTACGAGGATTCAAACGTAGGACCTATCGCTCCAGAATCTAGCTCCATATGCACTAAGGTAACTCGCACAGTGTTCATATGATGTCCAAATGACATTATAAGGGTTCCTATGGGTAAAGGGCATACAATAAGGGGGTGTAAGATAAGAGGGTAGTTTTCAAAATTATGAATGATAACAAAGATTGTTTATTCATAAAATTTTGACGTAGACGAAATTTCAAATTTTGCAACTTTGAGCTTGAATAACCTCTCAACCATTGCTCCGATTGACCAGCCGTAAGAAGGAAAGTTGACAACACACAGTGAAACTCTTTTTATGATGTTCAGTGACACAATAATGCTTTGGTTGGTCACTGTGAATGGTAGCCACACCGTGCCACCACTTATCGAAGGTCTTTGTACTTGCTAGTCGATACCAAGTATTCCCAAAGCATTGTTTCTCCCTCTGCCCATTTTTTACTTGTATTATGAGTTGTGAATGTTGACCACACACACGAAACTTCTTTGGTCATGAGCAGTGATGTATGCCTACTTGGACAGGTCATTGTGCACGGTAGCCACAGCGTGCCAATACATACGACAGCTATTTGTACTTGCTAGAAGATACATAGCGCTTTGAAACCATTGTTTCCCCCTCTGACCATTTGTGACTCGTGTTATGCATTTTCAACGTTGACCACATGAAGTGAAATGTGTTGGTCATGGTTAGTGACATATGCATACTTTGGTTGGTCACTGTGCATTGAAGCCACATTGTGCCACTACATATTGAAGGTATTTGTACTTGCTAGTCGATAACTAGTATTCACAAACCATTACCGTCCACCCAGCCCATTTGTGACTCGTGTAATGAGGTGTCAAAGTTTACCACACTTAGTGACATTATTTGGTCATGGTCAGTGACACATGCCTACTTTGGTTGGTCATCGTGCATGGTCTCCACACCGTGCCACAGCGTATTGAAGCCCCTTGTGCTTGCTATTTGATACTTGGTGTTCCCAAACCATTGTTTCCCCCTCTGACCATCTGTGACTCGTATTATGAGTTGTCAACGTTGACCACACACAACGGATTTCTTTGGTCAAAGGCAGTACATGTGCCTAATTTGGTCGGTCATTGTGCATGGTAGCCACACCGTGCTACTACTGACTGAAGGTCGTTGTACTTGGTTGTTGAGAACTAATATTTGCATAGCATTGTTTCCTCTCCTGATGGTTTGTGAACCGTGTTATGGTTGGTCAACGATGACCACCCATATTGAAATTCTCTGGTCATGATCAGTGACATATGCCTAGTTTGGTT
>SZWC01012403.1:10385-24209 GCA_023375785.1 Penium margaritaceum | reverse complement strand
TCTCCACACCGTGCCACAGCGTATTGAAGCCCCTTGTGCTTGCTATTTGATACTTGGTGTTCCCAAACCATTGTTTCCCCCTCTGACCATTTGTGACTCCTATTATGAGTTGTCAACGTTGACCACACACAGCGGATTTCTTTGGTCAAAGGCAGTACATATGCCTACTTTGGTCGGTCATCGTGCATGGTAGCCACACCGTGCTCCTACTGACTGAAGGTCGTTGTACTTGGTAGTTGAGAACCAATATTGGGATAGCATTGTTTCCTCTCCTGACCATTTGTGACTCGTGTTATGGTTGGTCAACGTTGACCACCCATATTGAAATTCTCTGGTCATGATCAGTGACATATGCATAGTTTGGTTGTTTGGTGTGCATATTAGCCACACCGTGCCACTACGTATTGAAGTTCTTTGTCCTTTCTAGTCGATACATAGGCTTCTTCAACCATTGTCTATCCCTCTGACCATTTGTGACTCGTGTTATGAGTTGTCAATGTTGACCACACTTAGTGGACTTCTTCGGTCGTATTCAGTGACGTATACATCCTTTGGTTGGTCATTGTGCACGCTAGCCATACCTTGCCACTACTTGTTGAATGTCTTTGGACTTGCTAGTTGATAACTAGTGTTCCCAACCCATTGTTTTCCCATCTGACCATTTGGGACTCGTGTTATGTGTTTTCAACGTTGACCACATGAAGTGAAATTTGCTGGTCATGGTTCGTGACATATGCATACTTTGGTTGGTCAGTGTGCATTGAAGCCACATTGTGCCACTACACATTGAAGGTATTTGTATTTGCTAGTCGATAACTATAATTCACAAACCATTATATTCCACCCTGACCATTTGTGACTCGTGTTATGAGTTATCAAAGTTTACCACACTTAGTGACATTATTTGGTCATGGTCAGTGACATATGCCTACTTTGGTTGGTCATCGTGCATGGTCTCCACACCGTGTCACAGCGTATTGAAGCCCCTTGTGCTTGCTATTTGATACTTGGTGTTCCAAAACCATTGTTTCCCCCTCTGACCATTTGTGACTCTTATTATGAGTTGTCAACGTTGACCACACACAGCGGATTTCTTTGGTCAAAGGCAGTATATATGCCTACTTTCGTCGATCATCGTGCATGGTAGCCACACCGTGCTACTACTGACTGAAGGTCGTTGTACTTGGTAGTTGAGAACCAATATTGGGATAGCATTGTTTCCTCTCCTGACCGTTTGTGACTCGTGTTATGGTTGGTCAACGTTGACCACCCATATTGAAATTCTCTGGTCATGATCAGTGACATATGCCTAGTTTGGTTGTTTGGTGTGCATAATAGCCACACCGTGCCACTACGTATTGAAGTTCTTTGTCCTTTCTAGTCGATACATAGGCTTCTTAAACCATTGTTTCTCCCTCTGACCATTTGTGACTCGTGTTATGAGTTGTCAATGTTGACCACACGTAGTGGACTTCTTCAGTCGTATTCAGTCACGTATGCATCCTTTGGTTGGTCATTGTGCACGCTAGCCATACCGTGCCACTACTTGTTGAATGTCTTTGGACTTGCTAGTTGATAACTTGTGTTCCCAACCCATTGTTTTCCCATCTGACCATTTGGGACTCGTGTTATGCGTTTTCAACGTTGACCACATGAAGTGAAATTTGTTGGTCATGGTTCGTGACATATGCATACCTTGGTTGGTCAGTGTGCATTGAAGCCACATTGTGCCACTACATATTGAAGGTATTTGTACTTGCTAGTCGATAACTAGTATTCACAAACCATTATCTTCCACCTTGACCATTTGTGACTCGTGTTATGAGTTGTCAAATTTTACCACACTTAGTGACATTATTTGGTCATGGTCAGTGACATGTGCCTACTTTGGTTGGTCATCGTGCATGGTCTCCACACCGTGCCACATCGTATTGAAGCCCCTTGTGCTTGCTATTTGATAATTGGTGTTCCCAAACCATTGTTTCCCCCTCTGACCATTTGTGACTCCTATTATGAGTTGTCAACGTTGACCACACACAGCGGATTTCTTTGGTCAAAGGCAGTATATATGCCTACTTTCGTCGGTCATCGTGCATGGTAGCCACACCGTGCTACTACTGACTGAAGGTCGTTGTACTTGGTAGTTGAGAACCAATATTGGGATAGCATTGTTTCCTCTCCTGACCGTTTGTGACTCGTGTTATGGTTGCTCAACGTTGACCACCCATATTGAAATTTTCTGGTCATGATCAGTGACATATGCCTAGTTTGGTTGTTTGGTGTGCATATTAGCCACACGGAGCCACTACGTATTGAAGTTCTTTGTCCTTTCTAGTCGTTAGATAGGCTTCTTAAACCATTGTCTCTCCCTCTGACCGTTTGTGACTCGTGTTATGAGTTGTCAATGTTGACAACACATAGTGGACTTCTTCGGTTGTATTCAGTGACGTATGCATCCTTTGGTTGGTCATTGTGCACGCTAGCCATACCGTGCCACTACTTGTTGAATGTCTTTGGACTTGCTAGTTCATAACTAGTGTTCCCAACCCATTGTTTTCCCATCGGACCATTTGGGACTCGTGTTATGCGTTTTCAATGTTGACCACATGAAGTGAAATTTGTTGGTCATGGTTCGTGACATATTCATACTTTGGTTGGTCACTGTGCATTGAAGCCACGTTGTGCCACTACATATTGAAGGTATTTGTACTTGCTAGTTGATAACTAGTATTCAAAAACCATTATCTTCCACCCTGACCATTTGTGACTCGTGTTATGATTTGTCAATGTTTACCACACTTAGTGACATTATTTGGTCATGGTCAGTGACATATGCCTACTTTGGTTGGTCATCGTGCATGGTCTCCACACCGTGCCACAGCGTATTGAAGCCCCATGTGCTTGCTATTTGCTACTTGGTGTTCCCAAACCATTGTTTCCCCCTCTGACCATTTGTGACTCCTATTGTGAGTTGTCAACGTTGACCACACACAGCGGATTTCTTTGGTCAAATGAAGTACATATGCCTACTTTGGTCGGTCATTGTGCATGGTAGCCACACCGTGCTACTACTGACTGAAAGTTGTTGTACTTGGTAGTTGAGAACCGATATTCCCACAACATTGTTTCCTCTCCCGACCGTTTGTGACTCGTGTTATGGTTGGTCAACGTTGACCACCCATATTCAAATTCTCTGGTCATGATCAGTGACATATGCCTAGTTTGGTTGTTTGGTGTGCATATCAGCCACACCGTGCCACTACGTATTGAAGTTCTTTGTCCTTTCTAGTCGTTACATGGGCTTCTTAAACCATTGTCTCTCCCTCTTACCATTTGTGACTCGTGTTATGAGTTGTCAATGTTGACCACACATAGTGGACTTCTTCGGTCGTATTCAGTTACGTATGCATCCTTTGGTTGGTCATTGTGCACGCTAGCCATACCGTGCCACTACTTGTTGAATGTCTCTGGACTTGCTAGTTGATAACTAGTGTTCCCAACCCATTGTTTTCCCATCTGACCATTTGGGTCTCGTGTTATGTGTTTTCAATGTTGACCACATGAAGTGAAATTTGTTGGTCATGGTTCTTGACATATTCATACTTTGGTTGGTCACTGTGCATTGAAGCCACGTTGTGCCACTACATATTGAAGGTATTTGTACTTGCTAGTTGATAACTAGTATTCAAAAACCATTATCTTCCACCCTGACCATTTGTGACTCGTGTTATGAGTTGTCAATGTTTACCACACTTAGTGACATTATTTGGTCATGGTCAGTGACATATGCCTACTTTGGTTGGTCATCGTGCATGGTCTCCACACCGTGCCACAGCGTATTGAAGCCCCTTGTGCTTGCTATTTGATACTTGGTGTTCCCAAACCCTTGTTTCCCCCTTTGACCATTTGTGACTCCTATTATGAGTTGTCAACGCTGACCACACACAGCGGATTTCTTTGGTCAAATGAAGTACATATGCCTACTTTGGTCGGTCATTGTGCATGGTAGCCACACCGTGCTACTACTGACTGAAGGTTGTTGTACTTGGTAGTTGAGAACCGATATTCCCACAGCATTGTTTCCTCTCCCGACCGTTTGTGACTCGTGTTATGGTTGGTCAACGTTGACCACCCATATTCAAATTCTCTGGTCATGATCAGTGACATATGGCTAGTTTGGTTGTTTGGTGTGCATATTAGCCACACCGTGCCACTACGTATTGAAGTTCTTTGTCCTTTCTAGTCGATACATAGGCTTCTTAAACCATTGTCTCTCCCTCTGACTGTTTGTGACTCGTGTTATGAGTTGTCAATGTTGACCACACATAGTGGACTTCGTCGATCGTATTCAGTGACGTATGCATCCTTTGGTTGATCATTGTGCACGCTAGCCATACCGTGCCACTACTTGTTGAATGTCTTTGGACTTGCTAGTTGATAACTAGTGTTCCCAACCCATTGTTTTCCCATCTGACCATTTGGGACTCGTGTTATGCGTTCTCAACGTTTACCACATGAAGTGAAATTTGTTGGTCATGGTTCGTGACATAATCATACTTTGGTTGGTCACTGTGCATTGCGGCCACGTTGTGCCACTACACATTGAAGGTATTTGTACTTGCTAGTCGATAACTAGTATTCATAAACCTTTATCTTCCACCCTGACCATTTGTGACTCGTGTTATGAGTTGTCAATGTTTACCACGCTTAGTGACATTATTTGGTCATGGTCAGTGACATATGCCTACTTTGGTTGGTCATCGTGCATGGTCTCCACACCGTGCCACAGCGTATTGAAGCCCCTTGTGCTTGCTATTTGACACTTGGTGTTCCCAAACCATTCTTTCCCCCTCTGACCAATTGTGACTCGTACTATGAGTTGTCAACGTTGACCACACACAGCGGATTTGTTTGGTCAAAGGCAGTACATATGCCTACTTTGGCCGGTCATTGTGCATGGTAGCCACACCGTGATACTACTGAATGAAGGTGGTTGTACTTGGTAGTTGAGAACCGATATTTCGATAGCATTGTTTCATCTCCTGACCGTTTGTGACTCGTGTTATGGTTGGTCAACGTTGACCACCCATATTGAAATTCTCTGGACATCATATGACATATGCCTAGTCTGGTTGTTTGGTGTGCATATTAGCCACACCATGCCACTATGTATTGAAGTTCTTTGTCCTTTCTAGTCAATATATAGGCTTCTTAAACCATTGTCTCTCCCTCTGACCATTTGTGACTCGTGTTACGAGTTGTCAACGTTGACCACACATAGTGGACTTATTCGGTCGTAGTCAGTGACGTATGCATCCTTTGGTTGGTCACTGTGCATGCTAGCCATACACTGCCACTGCTTGTTGAAGGTCTTTGTACTTTATAGTTGATAACTAGTGGTCCCAACCCATTGTTTTCCCCTCTGACCATTTGTGACTCATATTATGCGTTTTCAACGTTGACAACACACTGTGAAAGTCTTTTGGTCATGGTTTGTGACATATGCATACTTTGGTTGGTCACTGTGCATTGAAGCCGCATTGTGCCACTACATGTTAAAGGTATTTGTACTTGCTAGTCGATAACTAGTATTCACAAACCATTACCTTCCACCCTGACCATTTGTGACCCGTGTTATGAGTTGTCAAAGTTTACCACACTTAGTGACATTATTTGGTCATGGTCAGTGACATATGCCTACTTTGGTTGGTCAACGTGCATGGTCTCCACACCGTGCCACAGCGTATTGAAGCCCCTTGTGCTTTTCATTTGATACTTGGTGTTCCCATACCATTCTTTCCCCCTCTGACCATTTGTGACTCGTATTATGAGTTGTCAACGTTGACCACACACAGAGGATTTCTTTGGTCAAAGGCAGTACATATGCCTACTTTGGTCGGTCAATGTTCATGGTAGCCACATCGTGCAACTACTGACTGAAGGTCGTTGTACTTGGTAGTTGAGAACGATATTTCCATAGCATTGTTTCATCTCCTGACCGGTTGTGACTCGTGTTATGGTTGGTCAACGTTGACCACCCATGTTGAAATTCTCTGGACATCATATGACATATTCCAAGTCTGGTTGTTTGGTGTACATATTAGCCACACCGTGCCACTGCGTGTTGAAGTTCTTTGTCCTTTCTAGTCAATACATAGGCCTCTTAAACCATTGTCTCTCCCTCCGACCATTTGTGACTCGTGTTACGAGTTGTCAATGTTGACCACATATAGTGGAATTATTCGGTTGTAGTCAGTGACGTATGCATCCTTTGGTGGGTCACTGTGCACGCTAGCCATACTATGCCACTGCTTGTTGAAGGTCTTTGTACTTGCTAGTTGATAACTAGTGTTCCCAAACCATCGTTTTCCCCTCTGACCATTTGTGACTCATGTTATGCGTTTTCAACGTTGACCACATACTGTGAAATTCTTTTGGTCATGGTTTGTGACATATGCATACTTTGGTTTGTCACTGTGCATTGAAGCCACATTGTGCCACTACATATGGAAGGTATTTGTACTTGCTAGTCGATAACTAGTATTGACAAACCATTACCTTCCACCCTGACCATTTGTGACCCGTGTTATGAGTTGTCAAAGTTTACCACACTTAGTGACAGTGTTTGGTCATGGTCAGTGACATGTGCCTACTTTGGTTGGTCATCGTGCATGGCCTCCACACTGTGCCACAACGTATTGAAGCCCCTTGTGCTTGCTACTTGATACTTGTTGTTCTCAAACCATTCTTCCTACCTCTGACCATTTGTGACTCGTATTACGAGTTGTCAACAATGACCACAGAGCGGAATTCTTTGGTAAAAGGCAGTACATATGCCTACTTTGGTCGGTCATTGTGCATGGTAGCCACATTGTGCTACTACTGACTGAAGGTCGCTGTACTTGGTAGGTGAGAACCGATATTCCCATAGCATTGTTTCATGTCCTGACCGTTTGTGACTCGTGTTATGGTTGGTCAACATTGACCACCCATATTGAAATTCTCTGGACATCATCTCACATATGCCTAGTCTGGTTGTTTGGTGTACATATTAGCCACACCGTGCCACTACGTATTGCAGTTCTTTGTCCTTTCTAGTCAATACACAGGCTTCTTAAACCATTGTCTCTCCCTCTGACCATTTGTGAATCGTGTTACGAGTTGTCAATGTTGACCACACATAGTGGACTTATTCAGTCGTAGTCAGTAATGTATGCATCCTTTGGTTGGTAACTGTGCACGCTAGCCATATCGTGCCACTGCGTTTTGAAGGTCTTAGGACTTGCTAGTTGATAACTAGTGTCCCCAAACCATTGTTTTCCCCTCTGACCATTTGTGACTCATGTTATGCGTTTTCAACGTTGACCACACACTTTAAATTTCTTTTGGTCATGGTTTGTGACATATGCATACTTTGCTTGGTCGCTGTGCATTGAAGCCACATTGTGCCACTACATATTGAAGGTTTTTGTACTTGCTAGTCAATAACTAGTATTCACAAGCCATTACCTTCCACCCTGACCATTTGTGACCCGTGTTATGAGTTGTCAAATTTTACCACACTTAGTGACAGTATTTGGTCATGCTCAGTGACATATGCCTACTTTGGTTGGTCATCGTGCATGGTCTCCACACCGTGCCACAACGTATTGAAGCCCCTTGTGCTGGCTATGTGATACTTGGTGTTCCCAAATCATTGTTTCCCCCTCTGATCGTTTGTGACTCGTATTATGAGTTGTCAATATTGACCACACACCGCGGATTTCTTTGGTCAAAGGCAGTACATATGCCTACTTTGGTCAGTCATTGTGTATGGTAGCCACAATGTGCTACTACTGACTGAAGGTCGTTGTTCTTGGTAGTTCGCATCTAGGATTCCCAGTCCATTGTTTCCCCCTCTGACAAATCGTGACTCATATTATGGGTTGTCAACGTTGACCACACATATTGAAATTATTTGGTCATGGTAAGTGGCACATGCCAAATCTGGTTGGTCACTGTGCATGGTAGCCACACCGTTCCGCTACTTGTTGAAAGGCTTTTCACTTGCTAGTCCATAAATAGCAAAAGGTTTCTCCATTTGACACCAGGTCGGTTTTTGTTGATTTGTTACGCGTAGGTGCCTTCACTGGAATACTCAAGAATGCTTTGGTTGATCAATGTGCATTGTAGCCACACCGTGCCTTCACTCGAATACTCCCTCCCACCCCCCCTAGAGGGATGTTCCGTGGACGACCTGGAGGACAGATTTGCGACCGCATTATGACACCCCCCCCTACCCCCCCACGGCTTAGGCTCGAAGGTAGAGTTGAGGTATCACAACACGGCCGCCCCCCCCCCAGGTCGCAATCCTATTCTATATTGCGCGTACGAGGATTCAAACCTAGGATCTATCGCTCCAGAATCTAGCTCTATACGCACTAAGCCAACTCGCACGGTGTTCATATGATGTCCAAATGACATTACAAGGGTTCCTATGGGTGAAGGGCATCAAATAAGGGGGTGTAAGATTAGAGGGTAGTTTTCAAAATTATGAATGATAACAAAGTTAGTTTATTCATAAAAATTTGACGTAGACGGAATTTCAAATTTTGCAACTTTGGGCTTGAATAACTTCTCAACCATTGCTCCGATTGACCAGCCGTAAGAAGGAAAGCTGAAAACACACAGTGAAACTCTTTTTATGATATTCAGTGACACAATAATGCTTTGGTTGGTCATTGTGTATGGTAGCCACACCGTGCCACCACTTATCGAAGGTCTTTGTACTTGCTAGTCGATACCAAGTATTCCCAAACCATTGGTTCTCCCTCTGCCCATTTTTTACTTGTATTATGAGTTGTGAGTGTTGACCACACACACGAAACTTCTTTGGTCATGAGCAGTGATGTATGCCTACTTGGACAGGTCATTGTGCATGGTAGCCACACCGTGCCAATGCATACGAAAGATATTTGTACTTGCTATAAGATACATAGCGTTTTGAAACCATTGTTTCCCCCTCTGACCATTTGTGACTTGTGTTATGCATTTTCGACGTTGACCACATGAAGTGAAATGTGTTGGTCATGGTTAGTGACATATGCATACTTTGGTTGGTCACTGTGCATTGAAGCCACACTGCGCCACTACATATTGAATGTATTTGTACTTGCTAGTCGATAACTAGTATCCACAAACCATTACCGTCCACCATGCCCATTTGTGACTCGTGTTATGAGGTGTCAAAGTTTACCACACTTAGTGACATTATTTGGTCATGGTCAGTGACATATGCCTACTTTGGTTGGTCATCGTGCATGGTCTCCACACCATACCACAGCGTATTGAAGCCCCTTGTGCTTGCTATTTGATACTTGGTGTTCCCAAACCATTGTTTCCCCCTCTGACCATTTGTGACTCGTATTATGAGTTGTCAACGTTGACCACACACAGCGNTGCCCATTTGTGACTCGTGTTATGAGGTGTCAAAGTTTACCACACTTAGTGACATTATTTGGTCATGGTCAGTGACATATGCCTACTTTGGTTGGTCATCGTGCATGGTCTCCACACCGTGCCACAACGTATTGAAGCCCCTTGTGCTGGCTATGTGATACTTGGTGTTCCCAAACCATTGTTTCCCCCTCTGACCATTTGTGACTCGTATTATGAGTTGTCAATATTGACCACACACCGCGGATTTCTTTGGTCAAAGGCAGTACATATGCCCACTTTGGTCGGTCATTGTGTATGGTAGCCACACCGTGCTACTACTGACTGAAGGTCGTTGTACTTGGTAGTTCGCATCTAGGATTCCCAACCCATTGTTTCCCCCTCTGACAAATCGTGACTCATATTATGGGTTGTCAACGTTGACCACACATATTGAAGTTATTTGGTCATGGTAAGTGGCACATGCCTAATGTGGTTGGTCACTGTGCATGGTAGCCACACCGTTCCGCTACTTGTTGAAAGGCTTTGCACTTGCTAGTCCATAAATAGCAAAAGGTTTCTCCCTTTGACACCAGGTCGGTTTTTGTTGATTTGTTACACGTAGGTGCCTTCACTGGAATACTCAAGAATGCTTTGGTTGATCAATGTGCATTGTAGCCACACCGTGCCTTCACTGGAATACTCCCTCCCACCCCCCCTAGAGGGATGTTCCGTGGACGACCTGGAGGACAGATTTGCGACCGCATTATGACACCCCCCCTACCCCCCCACGGCTTAGGCTCGAAGGTAGAGTTGAGGTATCACAACACGGCCGCCCCGCCCCCCAGGTCGCAATCCTATTCTATATTACGCATACGATGATTCAAACATAGGATCTACCGCTCCAGAATCTAGCTCTATAAGCACTTAGCCAACTCGCACGGTGTTCATATGATGTCCAAATGACATTATAAGGGTTCATATGGGTGAAGGGCATCAAATAAGGGGGGTGTAAGATTAGAGGGTAGTTTTCAAAATTATGAATGATAACAAAGTTAGTTTATTCATAAAAATTTGACGTAGACGGAATGTCAAATTTTGCAACTTTGGGCTTGAATAACCTCTCAACCATTGCTCCGATTGACCAGCCGTAAGAAGGAAAGTTGAAAACACACAGTGAAACTCTTTTTATGATATTCAGTGACACAATAATGCTTTGGTTGGTCATTGTGCATGGTAGCCACACCGTGCCACCACTTATCGAAGGTCTTTGTACTTGCTAGTCGATACCAAGTATTCCCAAACCATTGGTTCTCCCTCTGCCCATTTTTTACTTGTATAATGAGTTGTGAGTGTTGACCACACACACGAAACTTCTTTGGTCATGAGCAGTGATGTATGCCTACTTGGACAGGTCATTGTGCATGGTAGCCACACCGTGCCAATGCATACGAAAGATATTTGTACTTGCTATAAGATACATAGCGTTTTCAAACCATTGTTTCCCCCTCTGACCATTTGTGACTTGTGTTATGCATTTTCAACGTTGACCACATGAAGTGAAATGTGTTGGTCATGGTTAGTGACATATGCATACTTTGGTTGGTCACTGTGCATTGAAGCCACATTGTGCCACTACATATTGAAGGTATTTGTACTTGCTAGTCGATAACTAGTATCCAGAAACCATTACCGTCCACCATGCCCATTTGTGACTCGTGTTATGAGGTGTCAAAGTTTACCACACTTAGTGACATTATTTGGTCATGGTCTGTGACATATGCCTACTTTGGTTGGTCATCGTGCATGGTCTCCACACCATACCACAGCGTATTGAAGCCCCTTGTGCTTGCTATTTGATACTTGGTGTTCCCAAACCATTGTTTCCCCCTCTGACAATTTGTCACTCGTATTATGAGTTGTCAACGTTGACCACACACAGCGGATTTCGTTGGTAAAAGGCAGTACATATGCCTACTTTGGTCGGTCATTGTGCATGGTAGCCACACCGTGCTACTATTGACTGGAGGTCGTTGTAATTGGTAGTTGAGAACCAATATTCGCATAGCATTGTTTCCTCTCCTGACCGTTTGTGACTCGAGTTATTGTTGGTCAACGTTGACCACCCATGTTGAAATTCTCTGGTCATGATCAGTGACATATGCCTAGCCACACCGTGCCACTACGTATTGAAGTTCTTTGTCCTTTCTAGTCGATACATAGGCTTCCACAACCATTGTCTCTCCCTCTGACCATTTGTGACTCGTGTTATGAGTTGTCAATGTTGACCACACATAGTGGAATTCTTCGGTCGTATTCAGTGACGTATGCATCCTTTGGTTGGTTTGTGTGCACGCTAGCCATACCGTGCCACTACTTGTTGAAGGTCTTTGGACTTGCTAGCTGATAACTAGTGTTCCCAACCCATTGTTTTCCCCTCTGACCATTAGTGAATCGTGTTATGCGTTTTCAACGTTGACCACATGAAGTGAAATTTGTTGGTCATGGTTCGTGACATATGCATACTTTGGTTGGTCACTGTGCATTGAAGCCACATTATGTCACTACATATTGAAGGTATTTGTACTTGCTAGTCGATAACTACTATTCACAAACCATTATCTTCCACCCTGACCATTTGTGACTCGTGTTATGACTTGTCAAAGTTTACCACACTTAGTGACATTATTTGGTCATGGTCAGTGACATATGCCTACTTTGGTTGGTCATCGTGCATGTTCTCCTCACCGTGCCGCAGCGAATTGCAGCCCCTTGTACTTGCTATTTGATACTTCGTGTTCCCAAACCATTGTTTCACCCTCAGACCATTTGTGACTCGTATATGAGTTATCAACGTTGACCACACACAGCAGATTTCTTTGGTCAAAGGCAGTACATATGCCTACTTTGGTCGGTCATTGTGCACGGTAGGCACACCATGCTACTACTGACTGAAGGTCGTTGTACTTGGTAGTTGAGAACCGATATTCCCATAGCATTGTTTCCTGTCTTGACCGTTTGTGACTCGTGTTATGGTTGGTCAACGTTGACCACCCATGTTGAAATTCTCTGGTCATGATCAGTGACATATGCCTACTTTGGTCGGTCATTGTGCACGGTAGGCACACCATGCTACTACTGACTGAAGGTCGTTGTACTTGGTAGTTGAGAACCGATATTCCCATAGCATTGTTTCCTGTCTTGACCGTTTGTGACTCGTGTTATGGTTGGTCAACGTTGACCACCCATGTTGAAATTCTCTGGTCATGATCAGTGACGTATGCCTAGTTTGGTTGTTTGGTGTGCATATTAGCCACCCTGTGCCACTACGTATTGAATTTATTTGTCCTTTCTAGTCGATACATAGGCTTCCCAAACCACTGTCTCTCCCTCTGACCATTTGTGACTTGTGTTATGAGTTGTCAATGTTGACCACACATAGTGGACTTCTTATGTCGTATTCAGCGACGTATGCATCCTTTGGTTGGTCATTGTGCACGCTAGCCATACCGTGCTGCTACTTGTTGAATGTCTTTGGACTTCCTAGTTGATAACTAGTGTTCCCAACCCATTGTTTTCCCCTCTGACCATTTGTGAATCGTGTAATGCGTTTTCAACATTGACCACATGAAGTGAAATTTGCTGGTCATGGTGCGTGACATGTGCATACTTTTGGTTGGTCACTGTGCATTGAAGCCACATTGTGCCACTACATATGGAAGGTATTTGTACTTGCTAGTCAATAACTAGTATTCACAAAACATTATCTTTTACCCTGACCATTTGTGACTCGTGTTATGAGTTGTCAACATTTACCACACTTAGTGACATTATTTGGTCATGGTCAGTGACATATGCCTACTTTGGTTAATCATCGTGCATGGTCTCCACACCGTGCCACAGCGTATTGAAGCCCCTTGTGCTTGCTATTTGATACTTGGTGTTCCCAAACCATTCTTTCCCCCTGTGACCATTTGTGATTCGTATTATGAGTTGCGAACGTTGACCACACACATCGGATTTCTTTGGTCAAAGGCAGTACATATGCCTACTTTGGTCGGTCATTGTGCATGGTAGCCACACCGTGCTACTACTGACTGAAGGTGGTTGTACTTGGTAGTTGAGAACCGATATTTCCATAGCATTGTTTCATCTCCTGACCGTTTGTGACTCGTGTTATGGTTGGTCAACGTTGACCACCCATATTGAAATTCTCTGGACATCATCTGACATATGCCTAGTCTGGTTGTTTGGTGTGCATATTAGCCACACCGTGCCACTACGTATTGAAGTTCTTTGTCCTTTCTAGTCAATACATAGGCTTCTTAAACCATTGTCTCTCCCTCTGACCATTTGTGACTCGTGTTACGAGTTGTCAATGTTGACCACACATAGTGGACTTATTCGGTC
>SZWC01012403.1:0-10247 GCA_023375785.1 Penium margaritaceum | reverse complement strand
CGTATTGAAGCCCCTTGTGCTTGCTATTTGATACTTGGTGTTCCCAAACCATTCTTTCCCCCTCTGACCATTTGTGACTCGTATTATGAGTTGTCAACGTTGACCACACACAGCGGATTTCTTTGGTCAAAGGCAGTACATATGCCTACTTTGGTCGGTCATTGTGCATGGTAGCCACACCGTGCTACTACTGACTGAAGGTGGTTGTACTTGGTAGTTGAGAACCGATATTTCCATAGCATTGTTTCATCTCCTGACCGTTTGTGACTCGTGTTATGGTTGGTCAACGTTGACCACCCATATTGAAATTCTCTGGACATGATCAGTGACATATGCGTAGTTTGGTTGTTTGGTGTGCATATTAGCCACACCGTGCCACTACGTATTGAAGTTCTTTGTCCTTTCCAATCGATACATAGGCTTCCCAAACCATTGTCTCTCCCTCTGACCATTTGTGACTCGTGTTATGAGTTGTCAATGTTGACCACACATAGTGGACTTCTTCGGTCGTATTCAGTGTTGTATGCATCCTGTGGTTGGTCATTGTGCATGCTAGCCATACCGTGCCACTACTTGTTGAAGGTCTTTGGACTTGCTAGTTGATAACTAGTGTTCCCAACCCATTGTTTTCCCCTCTGACCATTTTTGAATCGTGTTATGTGTTTTCAACGTTCACCACATTAAGTGAAATTTGTTGGTCATGGTTCGTGACATATGCATACTTTGGTTGGTCACTGTGCATTGAAGCCACATTGTGCCACTACATGTTGAAGGTATTTGTACTTGCTAGTCGATAACTAGTATTCAAGAACCATTACCGTCCACCCTGCCCATTTGTGACCAGTGTTTTGAATTGTAAAAGTTTACCACACTTAGTGACATTATTTGGTCATGGTCAGTGACATATGCCTACTTTGGTTGGTCATCAAGCATGGTCTCCACACCGTGCCACAGCATATTGAAGCCCCTTGTGCTTGCTATTTGATACTTGGTGTTCCCAAACCATTCTTTCCCCCTCTGACCATTTGTGACCCGTATTATGAGATGTCAACGTTGACCACACACATCGGATTTCTTTGGTCAAAGGCAGTACATATGCCTACTTTCGTAGGTCATTGTGCATGGTAGCCACACCGTGCTACTACTGACTGAAGGTCGTTATACTTGGTAGCTGAGAACCAATATTGGCATAGCATTGTTTCCTCTCGTGACCGTTTGTGACTCGTGTTATGGTTGGTCAACGTTGACCACCCATATTGAAATTATCTGGTCATGATCAGTGACATATGCCTAGTTTGGTTGTTTGGTGTGCATAATGGCCACACCGTGCCACTACATATTGAAGTTCTTTGTCCTTTCTAGTCGATACATAGGCTTCTCAAACCATTGTCCCTCCCTCTGAATATTTGTGACTTGTGTTATGCGTTTTCAACGTTGACCACATGAAGTGAAATTTGTTGGTCATGGTTCGTGACATGTGCATACTTTGATTGGTCACTGTGCATTGAAGCCACATTATGCCACTACATATTAAAGGTATTTGTACTTGCTATTCGATAACTAGTGTTCACAAACCATTGTCTTCCACCCTGACCATTTGTGACTCGTGTTATGAGTTGTCAAAGTTTGCCACATGTAGTGACATTATCTGGTCATGGTCAGTGACATATGCCTACTTTGGTTGGTCATCGTGCATGGTCTCCACACCGTGCCACAGCGTATTGAAGCCCCTTGTGCTTGCTATTCGATACTTGGTGTTCGCAAACCATTCTTTCCCCATCTGACCAGTTGTGACTCGCATTATGAGTTGGCAACGTTGACGACACACAGCGGATTTCTTTGGTCAAAGGCAGTACATATGCCTACTTTGGTTGGTGATTGTGCACGGTAGCCACACCGTGCTACTACTGACTGAAGGTCGTTGTACATGGTAGTTGAGAACCGATATTTCCATAGCATTGATTCATCTCTTTTTTTTTTCTTTTTTTTTTGGTTTTTAAGATGGTCCAGGCAGAAAATCCCTCCCACCGGGCTCCCTTCCAGAAGCGGTTACCTTGGTGACTGTTTGATCCGATTGTTTCATTGTTTCATCTCCTGACCGTTTGTGACTCGTGTTATGGTTGGTCAGCGTTGACCACCCATAGTTATATTCTCTGGACATGATCAGTGACATATGCCTAGTTTTGTTGTTTGGTGTGCATATTAGCCACACCGTGCCACTACGTATTGAATTTCTTTGTCCTTTCCAGTCGATACATAGGCTTCCCAAACCATTGTGTCTCCCTCTGACCATTTGTGATTGTGTTATGAGTTGTCTATGTTGACCACACATAGTGGACTTCTTCGGTCATATTCAGTGATGTATGCATCCTTTGGTTGGTCATTGTGCACGCTAGCCATACCGTGCCACTACTTGTTCAGGGTCTTTGGACTTGCTAGTTGATAACTAGTGTTCCCAACCCATTGTTTTCCCCTCTGACCATTTGTGAATCGTGTTATGCGTTTTCAATGTTGACCACATGAAGTGAAATGTTTTGGTTATGGTTCGTGCCATATGCATACTTTGGTTGGTCACTGTGCATTGAAGCCACATTGTGCCACTACATATTGAAGGTATTTGTACGTTCTAGTCGATAACTAGTATTCAGAAACCATTATCTTCCATCCTGACCATTTGTGACTCGTGTTATGAGTTGTCAAAGTTTACCACACTTAGTGATATTATTTGGTCATGGTCAGTGACATATGCCTACTTTGGTTGGTCATCGTGCATGGTCTCCACACCGTGCCATGGCGTATTGAAGCCCATTGTGCTTGCTATTTGATCCTTGGTGTTCCCAAACCATTATTTCCCCCTCTGACCATTTGTGACTCGTATTATGAGTTGTCAACGTTGACCACACACAGTGGATTTCTTTGGTCAAAGGCAGTAAATATGCCTACTTTGGTCGGTCATTGTGCATGGTAGCCACACCGTGCTACTAATGACTGAAGGTCGTTGTACTTGATAGCTGAGAACCAATATTCGCATAGCATTGTTTCCTCTCCTGGCCGTTTGTGACTCGTGTTATGGTTGGTCAACGTTGACCACCCATATTGAAATTATCTGGTCATGATCAGTGACATATGCCTAGTTGGTTGTTTGGTGTGCATGTCAGCCACACCGTGCCACTACGTATTGAAGTTATTCGTCCTGTCTAGTCGATACATAGGCTTCCCAAACCATTGTCTCTCCCTCTGACCATTTGTGACTGGTGTTATGAGTTGTCAATGTTGACCACACATAGTGGACTTCTTCGGTTGTATTCAGTGACGTATGCATCCTTTGGTTGGTCATTGTGCACGCTAGCCATACCGTGCCACTACTTGTTGAAGGTCTTTGGACTTGCTAGTTGATAACTAGTGTTCCCAAACCATTGTTTTCCCCTCTGACAATTTGTGACTCGTGTTATGCGTTTTCGACGTTGACCACATGAAGTGAAATTTGTTGGTCATGGTTCGTGACATATGCATACTTTGTATGGTCACTGTGCATTGAAGCCACATTGTGCCACTACATATTGAAGGTATTTGTACTTGCTAGTCGATAACTAGTATTCACAAACCATTACCGTCCACCCTGCCCATTTGTGACCCGTGTTATGAATTGTCAAAGTTTACCACACTTAGTGACATTAGTTGGTGATGGTCAGTGACATATGCCTACTTTGGTTGGTCATCGTGCATGGTCTCCACACCGTGCCACATCGTATTGAAGCCCCTTGTGCTTGCTATTTGATACTTGGTGTTCCCAAACCATTCTTTCCCCCTCTGACCATTTGTGACTCGTATTATGAGTTGTCAACGTTGACCACACACAGCGGATTTCTTTGGTCAAAACCAAAGCCGGGTGACTGAAACCAAGTCGGGTCACAAAAACCAGAGCCAAGTCACAGAAACCAAAGCCAGGTCACAGAAACCAATGCCAGGTCACATAAACCAAAGCCGGGTCGCAAAACCAAAGCCGGGTGACTGAAACCAAGTCGGGTCACAAAAACCAGAGCCAAGTCACAGAAACCAAAGCCAGGTCACAGAAACCAATGCCAGGTCACATAAACCAAAGCCGGGTCGCAAAACCAAAGCCGGGTGACTGAAACCAAGTCGGGTCACAAAAACCAGAGCCAAGTCACAGAAACCAAAGCCAGGTCACAGAAACCAATGCCAGGTCACATAAACCAAAGCCGGGTCGCAAAACCAAAGCCGGGTGACTGAAACCAAGTCGGGTCACAAAAACCAGAGCCAAGTCACAGAAACCAAAGCCAGGTCACAGAAACCAATGCCAGGTCACATAAACCAAAGCCGGGTCGCAAAACCAAAGCCGGGTGACTGAAACCAAGTCGGGTCACAAAAACCAGAGCCAAGTCACAGAAACCAAAGCCAGGTCACAGAAACCAATGCCAGGTCACATAAACCAAAGCCGGGTCGCAAAACCAAAGCCGGGTGACTGAAACCAAGTCGGGTCACAAAAACCAGAGCCAAGTCACAGAAACCAAAGCCAGGTCACAGAAACCAATGCCAGGTCACATAAACCAAAGCCGGGTCGCAAAACCAAAGCCGGGTGACTGAAACCAAGTCGGGTCACAAAAACCAGAGCCAAGTCACAGAAACCAAAGCCAGGTCACAGAAACCAATGCCAGGTCACATAAACCAAAGCCGGGTCGCAAAACCAAAGCCGGGTGACTGAAACCAAGTCGGGTCACAAAAACCAGAGCCAAGTCACAGAAACCAAAGCCAGGTCACAGAAACCAATGCCAGGTCACATAAACCAAAGCCGGGTCGCAAAACCAAAGCCGGGTGACTGAAACCAAGTCGGGTCACAAAAACCAGAGCCAAGTCACAGAAACCAAAGCCAGGTCACAGAAACCAATGCCAGGTCACATAAACCAAAGCCGGGTCGCAAAACCAAAGCCGGGTGACTGAAACCAAGTCGGGTCACAAAAACCAGAGCCAAGTCACAGAAACCAAAGCCAGGTCACAGAAACCAATGCCAGGTCACATAAACCAAAGCCGGGTCGCAAAACCAAAGCCGGGTGACTGAAACCAAGTCGGGTCACAAAAACCAGAGCCAAGTCACAGAAACCAAAGCCAGGTCACAGAAACCAATGCCAGGTCACATAAACCAAAGCCGGGTCGCAAAACCAAAGCCGGGTGACTGAAACCAAGTCGGGTCACAAAAACCAGAGCCAAGTCACAGAAACCAAAGCCAGGTCACAGAAACCAATGCCAGGTCACATAAACCAAAGCCGGGTCGCAAAACCAAAGCCGGGTGACTGAAACCAAGTCGGGTCACAAAAACCAGAGCCAAGTCACAGAAACCAAAGCCAGGTCACAGAAACCAATGCCAGGTCACATAAACCAAAGCCGGGTCGCAAAACCAAAGCCGGGTGACTGAAACCAAGTCGGGTCACAAAAACCAGAGCCAAGTCACAGAAACCAAAGCCAGGTCACAGAAACCAATGCCAGGTCACATAAACCAAAGCCGGGTCGCAAAACCAAAGCCGGGTGACTGAAACCAAGTCGGGTCACAAAAACCAGAGCCAAGTCACAGAAACCAAAGCCAGGTCACAGAAACCAATGCCAGGTCACATAAACCAAAGCCGGGTCGCAAAACCAAAGCCGGGTGACTGAAACCAAGTCGGGTCACAAAAACCAGAGCCAAGTCACAGAAACCAAAGCCAGGTCACAGAAACCAATGCCAGGTCACATAAACCAAAGCCGGGTCGCAAAACCAAAGCCGGGTGACTGAAACCAAGTCGGGTCACAAAAACCAGAGCCAAGTCACAGAAACCAAAGCCAGGTCACAGAAACCAATGCCAGGTCACATAAACCAAAGCCGGGTCGCAAAACCAAAGCCGGGTGACTGAAACCAAGTCGGGTCACAAAAACCAGAGCCAAGTCACAGAAACCAAAGCCAGGTCACAGAAACCAATGCCAGGTCACATAAACCAAAGCCGGGTCGCAAAACCAAAGCCGGGTGACTGAAACCAAGTCGGGTCACAAAAACCAGAGCCAAGTCACAGAAACCAAAGCCAGGTCACAGAAACCAATGCCAGGTCACATAAACCAAAGCCGGGTCGCAAAACCAAAGCCGGGTGACTGAAACCAAGTCGGGTCACAAAAACCAGAGCCAAGTCACAGAAACCAAAGCCAGGTCACAGAAACCAATGCCAGGTCACATAAACCAAAGCCGGGTCGCAAAACCAAAGCCGGGTGACTGAAACCAAGTCGGGTCACAAAAACCAGAGCCAAGTCACAGAAACCAAAGCCAGGTCACAGAAACCAATGCCAGGTCACATAAACCAAAGCCGGGTCGCAAAACCAAAGCCGGGTGACTGAAACCAAGTCGGGTCACAAAAACCAGAGCCAAGTCACAGAAACCAAAGCCAGGTCACAGAAACCAATGCCAGGTCACATAAACCAAAGCCGGGTCGCAAAACCAAAGCCGGGTGACTGAAACCAAGTCGGGTCACAAAAACCAGAGCCAAGTCACAGAAACCAAAGCCAGGTCACAGAAACCAATGCCAGGTCACATAAACCAAAGCCGGGTCGCAAAACCAAAGCCGGGTGACTGAAACCAAGTCGGGTCACAAAAACCAGAGCCAAGTCACAGAAACCAAAGCCAGGTCACAGAAACCAATGCCAGGTCACATAAACCAAAGCCGGGTCGCAAAACCAAAGCCGGGTGACTGAAACCAAGTCGGGTCACAAAAACCAGAGCCAAGTCACAGAAACCAAAGCCAGGTCACAGAAACCAATGCCAGGTCACATAAACCAAAGCCGGGTCGCAAAACCAAAGCCGGGTGACTGAAACCAAGTCGGGTCACAAAAACCAGAGCCAAGTCACAGAAACCAAAGCCAGGTCACAGAAACCAATGCCAGGTCACATAAACCAAAGCCGGGTCGCAAAACCAAAGCCGGGTGACTGAAACCAAGTCGGGTCACAAAAACCAGAGCCAAGTCACAGAAACCAAAGCCAGGTCACAGAAACCAATGCCAGGTCACATAAACCAAAGCCGGGTCGCAAAACCAAAGCCGGGTGACTGAAACCAAGTCGGGTCACAAAAACCAGAGCCAAGTCACAGAAACCAAAGCCAGGTCACAGAAACCAATGCCAGGTCACATAAACCAAAGCCGGGTCGCAAAACCAAAGCCGGGTGACTGAAACCAAGTCGGGTCACAAAAACCAGAGCCAAGTCACAGAAACCAAAGCCAGGTCACAGAAACCAATGCCAGGTCACATAAACCAAAGCCGGGTCGCAAAACCAAAGCCGGGTGACTGAAACCAAGTCGGGTCACAAAAACCAGAGCCAAGTCACAGAAACCAAAGCCAGGTCACAGAAACCAATGCCAGGTCACATAAACCAAAGCCGGGTCGCAAAACCAAAGCCGGGTGACTGAAACCAAGTCGGGTCACAAAAACCAGAGCCAAGTCACAGAAACCAAAGCCAGGTCACAGAAACCAATGCCAGGTCACATAAACCAAAGCCGGGTCGCAAAACCAAAGCCGGGTGACTGAAACCAAGTCGGGTCACAAAAACCAGAGCCAAGTCACAGAAACCAAAGCCAGGTCACAGAAACCAATGCCGGGTCACAGAAACCGAAGCCGGGTCACAGAAACCAAAGCCGGGTCACAGAAACCAAAGCCGGGTCATCAAAACCAAAGCCGGGTCACAGAAACGAAAGCTGGGTCACAAAAACCAAAGTCGGCTCTGGGTTCTGTGACCCGGCTTTGGTTTCTGTGACCCGTCTTTGGTTTCTATGACCCGGCTTTCGTTTCTGTGACCCGGCTTTGCTTCCTATGACCTGGCTTTCGTTTCTGTGACCCGGCTTTGGTTTCTGTGACCTGGCGTTGGTTTATGTGACCCAGCGTTGGTTTCTGTGACCGGGCTTTGGTTTGTGTGACCCGGCTTTGGTTTCTGGGACCCGGTTTTGGTTTATGTGACCCGGCTTTGGTTTTTGTGACCTGGCTTTTGTTTGTTTCACCTGGCTTTGGCTTCCGTGACCCGGCTTTGTGTGACCCGGCTTTGGTTTTTATGACCCATATTTGGTTTCTGTGACCCGACATCGGTTTCTGTGACCCGACTTTGGTTTCTGTGATCCGGATTTGGTTTACGTGACCCGGCTTTTGTTTCTGTGACCCGGCTTTGGTTTTTGCGACCCAGCTTTGGTTTCTGTGACCCGGCTTTGTTTTCCGTGACCCGGTTTTGGTTTATGTGACCCGGCTTTGATTTCTGTGACCCGTCTTTGGGATCTGTGCCCCGGCTTTGGTTTCTGTGACCCAGCTTGGTTTCTGTGACCCGGCTTTGGTTTCTATGACCCGGCTTTCGTTTCCGTGACCCGACTCTGGTTTCTGTGACCCGGCATTGGTTTATGTAACCCCACTTTGGTTGCTGTGACCCGGCTTTGGTTTCTGTGACCCGACTTTGGTTTCTGTGATCCGGCTTTGGTTTACGTGACCCGGCTTTGGTTTCTGTGACCCGGGTTTGGTTTTTGTGACCCAGCTTTGGTGTCTGTGACCCGGCATTGTTTTCCGTGACCCGGTTTTGGTTTCTGTGACCCGGCTTTGATTTCTGTGACCCGTCTTTGGGATCTGTGCCCCGGCTTTGGTTTCTGTGACCCAGCTTGGTTTCTGTGACCCGGCTTTGGTTTCTATGACCCGGCTTTCGTTTCCGTGACCCGACTCTGGTTTCTGTGACCCGGCATTGGTTTATGTAACCCCACTTTGGTTGCTGTGACCCGGCTTTGGTTTCTGTGACCCGACTTTGGTTTCTGTGATCCGGCTTTGGTTTACGTGACCCGGCTTTGGTTTCTGTGACCCGGGTTTGGTTTTTGTGACCCAGCTTTGGTGTCTGTGACCCGGCATTGTTTTCCGTGACCCGGTTTTGGTTTCTGTGACCCGGCTTTGATTTCTGTGACCCGTCTTTGGGATCTGTGCCCCGGCTTTGGTTTCTGTGACCCAGCTTGGTTTCTGTGACCCGGCTTTGGTTTCTATGACCCGGCTTTCGTTTCCGTGACCCGACTCTGGTTTCTGTGACCCGGCATTGGTTTATGTAACCCCACTTTGGTTGCTGTGACCCGGCTTTGGTTTCTGTGACCCGACTTTGGTTTCTGTGATCCGGCTTTGGTTTACGTGACCCGGCTTTGGTTTCTGTGACCCGGGTTTGGTTTTTGTGACCCAGCTTTGGTGTCTGTGACCCGGCATTGTTTTCCGTGACCCGGTTTTGGTTTCTGTGACCCGGCTTTGATTTCTGTGACCCGTCTTTGGGATCTGTGCCCCGGCTTTGGTTTCTGTGACCCAGCTTGGTTTCTGTGACCCGGCTTTGGTTTCTATGACCCGGCTTTCGTTTCCGTGACCCGACTCTGGTTTCTGTGACCCGGCATTGGTTTATGTAACCCCACTTTGGTTTCTGTGACCCGGCTTTGGTTTGTGTGACCCAGCTTTGGTTTCTGTGACCCAGCTTTGGTTTCTCTGACCCGGCTTTGGTTTCTGTGACCCGGCTTTGGTTTCTGTGACGCGGCTTTGGTCTATGTGACTCGGCTCTGGTTTATGTGACCCGGCTTTGGTTTATGTGACCCGGCTTTGGTTTATTTGACCTGGCTTTTATTTCTGTGAGCCGGCTTTGGTTACTGTGACCCGGCTTGCGTTTTTCACCCCGCTTTGGTTTCTGTGACCAGGCTGTGGGATATGTGACCCGGCTTTGGTTCTGTGACCTGGCTTTGGTTGCTGTGACCCGGCTTTGGTTTCTATGACCGGGCTTTGGTTTCTGTGCCCCGGCTATGGTTTCTGTGACCCGGCTTTGGTATTTGTGACCCGGCTTTGGTTTCTGTGACCCGGCTTTGATTTTTGTGACCCGACTTTGGTTTCTGTGACCCGGCTTTGGTTTATGTGAACCGGTTTTGGTTTTTTTGACCCGGCTTTCGTTTCTCTGACCTGGCTTTGGTTTTTGTGACCCGTCTTTGGTTTGTGTGACCCGGCTTTGCTTTCTGTGACCCGGCTTTGTTTTCTGTGACTCCGCTTTGGTTTCTGTGACCTGCCATTGGTTTTTGTGGCCAGGCTTTGGTTTCTGTGACCCGGCTTTGGTTTTATTGGACCCGGCCTTGGTTTCTATGACTTGGCTTAGGTTTATGTGACTCGGCTTTGGTTTATGTGACTCGGCTTTGGTTTCTGTGACCCGGCTTTGGTTTCTGTGACCCGGCTTTGGTTTCCG